>JAOXYA010236346.1:0-19771 GCA_028565675.1 Sorex palustris | reverse complement strand
CACAGTAACAAGTCTCACAATGTTACTGGGCCCACTCGAGCAAATCGATGAACAACGGGAGGACAGTGACAGTGATACACCTGGAAATGCTCAGCGATTACTCCTGGCTCTGCACTCAGGGATCACTCCTGGCAGTCCTCAGGGGACCATATGGGATGTTGAAGATCGAATCCAGGTCACCTAGGTCAGCTGTATGCAAGGCAAGTGTGCCACCTGCTGAGCCATCGCTTTGGCCCCAGAACAACTATTTTTAAAGGCAGATTTGAAGTGCCCCTATTTTTAAGGCTGGTGAGCGCTGAGAGGTCAGGGGCACAGGCTTTGTATTCAAGAGTCCCAGGTTTGATTCTTGGCACCACGTGCATCCCCAAGAATGGCACCACGTGCATCCCCAAGAATGGCACCACGAACAGCACCTGAATATTGCTGAGTGTGATAGCCCCCCAAATAAAAAAGCTTCCATTTCTAAAATAAGAAAAAAAATTAAAAAGCTGTTCGGGAAAGAAATATACAGATTAGCAAAAAGAGGATATTTCTGGAAAAATACACCCAAAAATCGTTACCATTACCTCCAAGGCAAGCGTGCGTGTGTGTGTGTGTGTGGGGGGGGATTTTCATATAAAGATATGGGAGCCCTTCATTCCAACTATATGAATTTGGGGGGGAGAGGAGGGTCCACACCAGCGGTGCTCAGGGATCACTCATGGTGGGGCTTGGGGAACCATATGGGATGCTGTACTATACAAGCTTTGGGCCTGTCTGAATTCGTTTGCTCTGTTTCTAGACCACGACTTGGCAGTGCTCAGGGACTATCCTGGGGTACCTGGGGAAATATGCAGTTCCGGGGCCCAGCCCTGGCCTCCTGCCTGCGCTCAGGTGGGTCAGCAGTCTGGCGGGTCAGCACTCTGGCCCTGTCTTGGTATTCTCCACCTGTGGATTTTATCAAAGATGAGCATGTATGTACATCACAAGTAAATGATCTATGCTTGGACTATGTTCCAGCAATGAATTATTCTTTTAGCAACTGAATCCTAAAAATGCCATTAGAGGGTGTGAGGGGTCAGTATGCACAGCAGGCATGCAGAGGCCTCCAGGTCCATCCAGGCACTGTAGGGCTCTGTCCTGAACCTACAGGCCCTGGGCACACCCTGGGACAAATTCTGCTTGCTGCACGTGGCCCCAGTGCCGTGGGCACAGCTGCAGCGGTCTCCCCCTACCTCCTGGCAAAACTCAGGGATGCTGCAACAAGGGTACTCAGCACAGCATCATTTGAAGGCAACCACCTCCTCAAGCACAATGATGTAGCAGGAGGGGGTCGATGAGAACATGATCCTAACAGGAGACCAGTCCCGAGCACAAGCTGAGCATGGAGGAACCCGGTTTTGAGCCTTGGCACTGCACAGTCTCCTGAGCACCATGGAGTGATCCCCAAGCACTGGCCCTGAGCAGATGCCTGGAGTAGCCTAAGCACCCCTTCAGGTGAAGCTCCAGAAAGCAGGACCAGGGATGGGCTGGTGAGCTAGTGCAGTGGAGAGGGCACTTGCCTTGCATGCAGCTGACCTGGAACCCCAGATGGTCCTGAACCCCACCAGAAATGATCCCTGAGTGCAGAGCCAGGAGTTATCCCTGAGCACTATTAAGTATAGCTTCAGGAAACAAACAGTGAAACAGTAAAGCACAGGAACAGGGTGGTAAAGAAGTGGCATGCACACTTTGGCCTGGGCTTGGCCCCTTGCACCACATGATCTTCCAAAGCTCCACCAGAAAAGCCCCAGGTGTGGCCCCTGAGCTGCCCCGCCCTGGGGGGAAGGAGCACTGTTTCTACCGCACTTAAGAGTCAGAAGATGCTGGTCAGCGTGGCAACACCATAGCCTGTCCTTCCATTTCCATTAAGCCAGGCTGGCTCGACCTGCTCTCTGAGCCCCTGTAGCCTGCCCCACCTCCAGGGGCCCTATAACCAGAAGAACAGGCCCCTCTCAGGCCTCCACGCAGTGTCTCACCTTCTTGAGCAGATGCCACACAGACCATCACCCTCTACACTCACCCCAGCGTCTCCTGGCTGAGTGTATCCCCAGGAATGAAGCCCGCCTTGCCTGATGTGTCACCCTGAACCTCACTAGGAAGTCATGTTCTCCCCAGCCCCTCACCCCGGGGACTGCTTGGGGTGCAGGTGGGATCCACGGTTCTTATCAAGGGTTCTGAATGACACAGGAAATACTCCATTTGATTTGTTGAGGCTTTGGGGGCCACATCTGGCTCAGGTGGTGGAGCTCAGGGACCTATGTCGTGCTGGGGCTTTTAACACAAACCATCAGGGGAGGTCTTCCACACAAAGTTCAGATTCAGCTGTCCCCCTGAGAGGTCCCTCCTGTACTCAATCACCAGGTTCCTACTCCCTTGGGGAAGGGCTTGCACTACCAAGTGAGTTGGCACAGGAGCCCCTTTGGGCTGGCTGCAGGGAGATCTCCCCAATATCCAGACATGGGGGGAGGGGGCTGGTGCATTCAGATGGAAATCACAGGTGTGCCCACTCTCCCCACAGCAGAGACACTCCTGCTACTGGTGGAAAGGACCCACAGTGCCCATGGGCAGAGGGGCACTCTTGGGTTGGGGGTGTCGAGAGGCCCAGGTGGACACGCTGGGACCCTGAGCAAAGCCCAGGTGTGATACCAACAGTGAGGGGGAAGCCATCGAGCAGCTGCTCAGCAATCTGGGCCTGCCCCTACTTCCCGCCTGCAGAGAGCAGGGTAGTCCCTGGAGCATCACACAATCACTAATGCAGGTGACACACCAGGTGAACACAGCGACCATCAGAGGCTGCTGGACCTTGGCTACAGAAATCTGGTGAGGAGATTCAGCACCGGAGGCTTGGGGAAAAAGGGTGCTCTGAAGGGTCAGGAAAGTTGCTCTCAGGTGTAAGCTGAGCTCAGTCCTCAGGGATGACAGTAGAGGAGAGGGGAGCAGTGGGCAGGGGGCTAGGCATGGAAAGGCACCCCCCACCTCCACTCAGGAGCATTGCCCCGTCAGGCCAGCTGCCAGCTCCCATCCAAAGGCAGCACCCTCCCACCCCCATTCTCCCCCCACCCCGAATCCAGAAAAGCTGGCCAGGCGGGTCTCTTGGTAAGTGCCAGGGTGGCAGTGTGATGACAGCTGCTGGGCCATCCCACGCTGGGCAGAGGCAGCAGGGCTGGGGCTGGCCCAGAGCTGCTGGTAATTCAGGCAGCAGGCTCAGGTCTGCAGGCACTGCCACCAAACCTCCAGCGACAGCCAGATGGAACAAAGCACGAGGTGCCAGGACCAACAGATGCCCTCCAGGCCCAGGCTCTGCTTCCTTCCCGCCTCCCCACCCCAGCTGCAGTCCCCAGGGATATCAAAGGGCAGTGCGGGTAGAATGACACTGCTGTAGGTCCTTTTCTGTCCCTCCGTATCCCCCATCACCCACCACCCATGGGTCTCTCCTAACAGAGGCCCTGTCCTGGCTCTGCAGAGACAATGTATGACTGTGTGTGAGCGTGTGTGTGGCTGTGTGTCTGTGCGGGTAGAACTGTGTGTATGAGAGAAGACACTGTATGTAAGGATGCATGTGTCAGAGTGAAAGACCATGTGAGTCAGTGGGGAAAGTGGGTGGACCTTGTCCCCTCTGATGGCCTCCACCTGTCCCTGGAATTTCAAGCCTGCTCAGAGAGGAAGAAGCTGGGGCTCCCCCAAATTCACCCTGGCAGGAAGCAGCACAGCCTATGTCCCTGTTCCCTGCACCCCGAGAGGCCTGCTCTGAGTTGGCCCATAGCCTGGAGGCCTGTTTCCTTCTTGGACAGGGGCAGTAAGTGCCACCTGGGAGCTGTGAGATTGATGATAATGACACCCAGCCTGGAGCAGGGCATGTCCCAGGCCTGTTCACCTGCTTTCAGGCTAACTCTCCACTCTGGAGGAGCAAAGTGCCACCAGGGCCCTGCACCCCCACCTAGCACCCCAGCTATGACAGGTGCATTTCAGGGACTGAGCCCTTCAGACTGCTCAGAGAGGGGCTCCCCAGTGAATACCCCATTCCATCCCTGGGGCCAAGGATGTTGGAGCTTTGAGGTAGAAGGAAGGGGGTTGTATCCAGCAGCAAAGCCAGGAGGCCTGCCCGGGGCCATATCTTTCCCACCCCTCTGAGGGGTGCTCAGGTCCAAGTCACTGAGGTATGTGCTGGGCTGCCCTGAACTCTAGCCATGGGTGCATGTGGTGAGGCTAAGCCCAAACGCATGCTCGTGGTTCTCCTGCTTCTCATGTGGCTCTCATCTGCCTTTAACACTTCCCTAGAGGAGCGCCCAGGGGCAAGAAAGTCCCGTACAGGCCAAAAGTTGGAGGAAAGCGGTTTTCGTTTGGGAACTGGGGTATGCTCGAGCAAATTGATGAACAATGGGAGGACAGTGCTACAGTGCAGTGCTACTGGGATATGGGCCATGAGGCAGAAAGGAAGAAATGCTCTGGCTTCTCTTCCCCGCACTGGACTCCCCCCTCAGCCCCACCGGACAGCACCTGTCCGGAGCTGACACAGGTTGGGGAGCTGAGGAGTGGGAAGCTGCATCTTGCAGCTGCAGCCAGCTGGCCTCCCTCTAGCGTCAAGTGCCAGAAACTGGGAGCCACAGAGAGGGAGGAAGAAGTACCAGAGGGGGAAAGCTTAGAGCGACAAACCTAGGGCGCCACTCCCTGTCGTCAGTCCCCTGCAGGCAAAGGCCAGTGTCACCCCCTTCCAAGCCCGTTCATCTCGGCTGCCCCACTATTCCCAGCCCGCACCTCTTGCACAACTCTGGGGCAGGACCGAGGCCCAGGGCCTGCTCTTTCTTTCCACTGTTTCCAGAGCCTGCCCAGGAGAGGGACCAAGTGGGGCACCCCAAGTTTGCCAATATCCTTCTTAAAGGGCCATAAATAGGCCCATACTTCGAGGAGTAACTATTCCCACCTATAATCAGGGTTTGAACCTTGGTCTCCTGGCTGCATGGCATGTGCTTTCCCACTGAGCCACTTCCCTGACCCCCAAGAGAACCTCTTGGGGTAATAAAAGGGCTATGAGGTCAGAGAGGTCAGGGTCTGAATCTCCCTTCACCCACAGGCTGTTCACGGCTTGGGGTCTTGTAAGATGCGGGTGAGGACTCTGTCATCCCTCTCCACCAGCAGCTGTGACAGCCCTTTCCAAATGGGGGACAAGTGCAGAGGCTCAGAGCCCCTCCTTGCAAATACATGGTCCCAAGTTCAAGTTTCCGGTGCTGCAGGCAGCAGTGAGACCTGTGATCCATGACTTCCGGTCACCAAAACTAAACAAAACTTCTTGCTAGACAGGGAGTACAGCCTGTGAGAGTGCCCAACCAGAACCTGGGGAGATGCCTTACACATGGCCAACCTGGGTTCGATCCCTGGCACCCAATAGGGTTCTCTGAGTCCTGGCAAGAGTAAGCCCTGAGCACCACCAGGTCTGCCCCCTCCAATAAAAAAATGGAGAGAGGAAGAAGCGCAAATCTCAGTGCATGTGTGTAAGAACACAGCAGCAAGCCACCACCATCACAGTGCAGAAAGGCAAAGGGGATAATTTAAACAGACGCAAAATGGTGTTTAAGAGACAGTATGGGGGTTGAGGTGCTTCCCATGCACTTGGCAAACCCCAGTTCAAACCCCAGTTCCACACATGGTCCCCCAAGCACCGCCAGGGGTCACCCCTAAGCACTGAGCCAGGAACAGCAAGGGAACAGTTGTGGCCCAAAATGCTGCCTCAAAAAGCAAACATCAAAACCAAGCCACCGTAAAACAAAGCCAAACGGAAACTCTGAGAACCCTGCAGGACTGGTCCTGCCAGAGTTAAGTCTCCCCAGCACCCCAATGCAGACTGAAACCATAACTTCCGAGGAAGAGGGTACCAGGTCAGGCCAGGGTACAGCGGGTAGGCAGGAGAGTGCTGCCCAGGTGACAACAAAGCAAAAAGACCCGAGGGCGGGGCTGGAGCAATAGCACAGCAGGTAGGGCATTTGCCTTGCATGCAACCGACCCAGGTTCGATTCCCAGCATCCCATATGGTCCCGAGCACCACCAGGAGTAATTCCTGAGTGCTGAGCCAGGAGTAACCCTGTGCATCGCCAGGTGTGACTCCCCCCCCGCCCCCCGCCAAAAAAAGACCCGAGGGCACTAGGAACAGGGTGCTTCCTTGGCAAAAATAAGCCCCGTGGCATTGTAATTTCAGGATTCCCATCATCCAAACTATGAGAAGGAAATGTTGGTCATTTATAAGTCAGGTGACTTATAAATCTACAGTCTGCCCATATAGCAGTCCATGTGACCAAATCAGGGCCCCCAAATTCCTGACACCCTGCAAGATACCCTCTCAAGTCCAAATCTCTTCTCAAAAGGTGCGCTGGGCTGAGCTTTGCCTCCTATTTTGGCTTGTCCTAACTTCATGTTCTAACTCCTTGTAGGAAGCTGCCTGCTCCAAGTCTCAGGATCCTCATCCTGGTGCAATACCCCCACCAGAGGGCACCCCCAAAGTTCTGCTTATCCTCTATCCTTGGGCCACCTCTACTGACACCAGCCCCACCACTCCCCCTTCACCGGGCAACCTAAGGGCCTTGGACCTGTCGCCCCACTCACAAGAGCTCAGGAAGGCCACAGAACATTCCCCTGCTCTGCTCTGCCATTGTCCGGTAAGAATCCAGCTTCCCTTCCCAAACCGGGGTTGACCAGGCAGCTCCCGTCAAGCCCGGGTCCCACCGGACCAGACGCTCAGGGCTACTCGGGAAGACGACGGCGGGGAAGAGGGCTTCCTGCCCGTCCCCAGGACCCTACACTTGCAGTTCTCAGTGGAGACTGGGACAGACGCCCCTGTCCCCCATCCCTCCAACACAACCTGGGCCTTGCTCGCCCCATCACCACCATCATCCCGTGCCGCGGGGCAGTTCAAGCTCTTCAGTAAACATCACATAACCTCAACAAACACCGCGGGCCACGCCCGCCCGCACCCGAGGCATCTCTGCCCTCGCCCTCGGACCCGCCACCTCTGTGGAGCTCCCAGGCAGCTTGCGGGGGGCTGGCCCCTGAGTCTCTGCTGCCCGACCTCTCTGCTGTCCAAGCCCCGCGGTTCTCCTAAGCCCGCGCTCACCCCCGTGCGTCTCCCCACCCTGTCCACCTCCCAGCCCTGTCCCCACCCCTGCAAAGCCCCCTGACCCCACCAACCCTTTCCACTCCCGACCTCCCGGCTCCATCCTCAGTCCAGGCACATCCTTCGATCCAGGTCTGTCCGGGCACATTCCTCCGAGGCGCGCGGCAGCCCGAGCCCCCGCTCCCTGAGCCCCCTTCCCCGCACCCCAGCTCCCCGCTCCTCCCCTGCCTTCCCCGCCGCCGGCCGGTTCTTCTCACGTCCCCCAGCAGCCCCTCTCCCCGCACCTCGCTCTCAAAGGTGGGCGCCCCGGGCAGTGCCCTCGGGGCCAGGACCCGGTCCCCAACGGCCTCTCGAGCCGGTCGCTGGCCCGGCCCAGCTTCTTCACTCTTCAACCCACTTCAGCCCGGGGTCCCGCCGCCTGAGGCCCTGTAACGTCAGCCCGGAGCCGCCCCCCTCACGTCCCGGTCCAGCCGCCTTATGCCGCGACTCCTTCGTCCTCTCGGCCCCGGCCCCCGACGACCCCTGGGCGCCGTCCTTACCCGAAGAGGCCCGAGAAAAAGGACTGCGAGTTCTTCACCTTGCGCTCGGCCTCGGCCAGCAGCGCCACCGCTTCCGCCTCCTTCCCGGAGTTGTCCATGGTGGTCGCTAAAACGCCTGGCAAATCGCCCACCCGGCCCTTGGGGACTCAGCCGCGGCAGCGCCGCGGTACACAGGTCGGTGGAGCTCAGCGAGCGGCGTTGACGTCGCCCCTGCGCGCGTCGCCTGCCGGCAGCACCACATGACTCACACCAGCCAACCAGCGACCTCATCTCCCGGCGCGCGTCCCGCTGGGCCCGGCCCCTTCGGCCGCGAGCCCGTCATCCCGTGACTCACGGCTGCCAATCCCCGACTCGAAGCCTCCGCGCAAGCGCATTCCTCCTCGTTGACCTCCTCGCTCTCTTCCGGGTGAACCTTACGGCCAACACGTGATGTGGCGTAAGCCTATCATCGCCCTTGCTGTCAGAGGACCCACCCCAGAGGGCTCCGCGGCTGGAGCAGCTTCCACCTATTATCGAAGGCCACCGGTTAGCCCGTCCCTTCTGCGAAACTTGAGCGCTAGTCAGCTGACCACGAGTCATCACGTGATATCCCCGCCGCCTTTACCGGAAGCGGTTCCCCACTCACGTCAGGGTTTGACAGCTCTTGCGCAGTCTGGTTCCCTCCTCCACGCCCCTTCAGAGCTTGTAACAATCCTTCGGTTGGCTTAGGAAATGGAAAGGAAACCGAGCTGCCTTTTCTTGCGCCCTCTGCCGACCACGGTGAAATTGGTTCCGGAAGACCAGTGAAGTACTGAAACTAGAGAGAATACAGAACTGAGGCGTTTTCAAAATCCTGTTTCATTAAAATAATAATTGGAGTGGGATGTGTTAAAAATTCAGGTTTTTAGGGGCCAAGAGAGGTAGCAAAGGTTAAGACCCTTGATTTGCATGCAGCCGACCCCTGCTTGCTCCTGGTGCTACATGGGGTCCCCAGAACATCGCCAGTTGTAGTTCAGGCCTCCCTGCCATACACACCTTAAACCTTTTCTTTCAGACTTAGGCACACCTCGTGGCCAGATCTTGGTTTTGAACAACACTCTCCAGTGAAAGGAGTCAGGCTCCTTGAATATATGACTAGTTCTAAAACTAGGCAGGAAATTATGGAACATGATTCATACCAGAAAGGCTGGTGCGCTTGTCTCACAGCCCCCAACACACACACGATGCGATGTTGAAGAAACAACTCCCAGTGACCAAAACTGTAATGCTTTCAGCAACAAAATATAGTATTGATTTATAATCGACTGTAGAAGAAATCCACGAACCTCGATGATATAAATGATGGGGCAGTTAAGTGGGGTAGAGTATTCTGTACAAAACTCTAATAATCTGTACTGCACTCTCAGGGTGGAGCATGACTTCTCCGTGTGGACTATGCACTGGTGACTTCCTTCAGAGGGCAGGAGGTAGGGGCCCAAGTCCACAGCAGAGAAACAGAACGCTACCAGCTAGTCACTGTGGGTCCCATCAGCAGTGCATAGGCACGGCTGGTACCTTTAGGACCGTTTGATGAAAACGGCACTTCACCTCTGTGGGCTTCCTCCTAATCTAAACACATCCCAGCAGAAGCACTTTCTCCTAATGCCTCCTTCAAAGTGCTAAGGTCATCAACAACGGTGAAAGCCTGAAAAACTGTCAGAGCCAAGAGAAGCCTAAGGAAAAATTACAAATGCTAAGAAGTGTTGGTGGGAAGTCCTGGAATAAAGAGACATGCCACTAAAAACAAGGAAGTCTGAATAAAATATGAGCTCTTGTTATTAACAATGTATCACTAATGGTTCATTTGTGGTAAGAAAAGTGCCATACTAATCTAAGTGGATTACAGGGAACCTGTGTGTGTTTAAGGAACTCTGCATCACCTCTCCACATTTTCTGTAAACTCCCAAACTATTTAGTTTTGTTTTGGGGTCACACCAGACAATACTCAGGGATTATTCCTGGCTCTGCATTCAGGAATTACTCCTGGTAAGTTCAGGGGATCATATCGAACAATGGGTATCAAACCCAGGTCAGCTGTGTGCAAGGCAAACACCCTACTCGCAGTACTATCACTCTATCCCCAAACCCCTAAACTATTTACTGAATAAAACTACTTTTTGAAGATCCAGATTCCAGTGGTTGGCCCTCACTGATTCCTGTTATGAAATTATGTGGTGAAAGACCAGAAAACGAATTGGTAGTGCTAGTGGATGGGACTCTCCCAGATGATTAGGCTACAGATATCTCAGGGACTATGGACTATAGAACTGCTGTTATGGAAGGGTGGGAGTGGCTGAGAAGTGTGGGACACAAGAAAGCTTCCCCAACTCTCTTCCCACTTTTTTTTTTTGCTTTTTGTGTCACACCTGGCAATGCAGAGGGGTTATAGGGGTTACTCCTAGTTCTGCACTCAGGAATTACCCCTGGCGGTGCTCGGATGACCATATGGGATGCTGGGAATCGAACCCAGGTCAGCCGCGTGCAAGGCAAATGCACTGTGCTATTACTCCAGCCCCCATCTCCTCCCACATTTTGACACCCAAGGACAACCCACTTGTGGTCACCAGTGTGTTCTGACCCAAGAGCAGGTGCGGTTGGGCCTGGATTGTTTCAAGCAGTTTCGGTTCCTGAGGTCTGTGGGGGCGGCCCTGTTAGAGAAGCTTCCGTTTGCTCCCAGCTGTTCAACTCCAGAGTAATTTGTTATGTAGCAGTGGTTACCATCATACTCACTCTTCACACCACAGAGCACCCCTTGCTATTCATAGCAGACCTATACAGTCACAGTTGTGGCTAGAACATGCTGCAGATCAACAGTCGTGTCCTTCCCTTTCTCACTACCAGAAATCCTTCTAGAAATGACAGGGGCCCTTGGCTGCTAATTTTCCTGCCTCTTAAAAAAATGGGAACTTGCAAGGGAAAGGCACAGGCCAAAAGGGGGGTGGTGGTGAGGATGGGCCAGGAAGGTGCCCTCTGTCTCGGGGTTGAATGCTGGGTCCTGCGGATCCCGGATTCCTAGCATCCTGCCTCCTGACTGCTGATATTTATGCAGAGTCACCACTTGTGAAGAGCCCCTGCCCCTCATTCCCTGACCAATCCCCATTGGTGGTGCTGCATCCTGCCCAGTACTTAATTCTTCAGAAGGATCCATGCTGGGGCAGGCATTTCCCACCTTACAGAACAGGAACACTGAGGCTCCGGCAGGGAAAGTGAATTGGTCATGGGCACACAAGAGGAAGAGGGCGGTCAGGCTAGACATTGTGACTTAGATGCCCCAGGCTTTTCCCCTAACCACAGTGTCAAAACCCTGCAAACACCACTTCATCCTCTGTTTAATCACCCTCCCACCCCCACCTTTTTGACCCTGCAGGATGCCAGGCCACCTTGGGTGGTGCTGTGCTTCCAGAGTGGCAGTGGGGAGAACACTAGAACTTCTTCAGTTCCTGAGATAAGGCTTCTGCGCTGCTCACGCCCTGAAACTCCAATGCCAGCCTTATCCTCCTTCTGACCTGTGGGATGCATCCCTCAGGGGGCAGAGCTATAGTATAGCAGGGAGGGTACTTCCCTGGCACACAAGTACTCCACATAGTCCCCTGCACCCACTGGGGGGTGATTCCTGAGTTCAAAGCTAGGAGTAACAGCTGAACACCTCTGGGTGTGTCCAAAAAAACAGAAGAATTTTTTTTCTTTTTTGGGTACCACCCAGCAATGCTCAGGGGTTACTCCTGGCTCTGCACTCAGGAATAACTCCTGGTGGTACTTGGGGGGACTATATGGGATGCCGGGGATTGAACCCGGGTCGGCTGTGTGCAGGGCAAACACCCTAGCCACTCTACTATCGCTCTGGCCCACAAAACAAAAAATTTTAAAGATATGTGCTTTGTCCTGCCTTTGTTTCTCTGCTCTGCGGCCCTAGCACCAGTCACCACCACCCGCCTCACAGCTTCTGGCCTCTCCCAAGCTTCCAGTCATGCTGCCCAGTCCTGGCTCTCATCACTTGTTTTTTCCTTTTTATTTCGATTTGAGGCTACACCCAGAGATGCTCAGGGGTTACTCCTGGCTCTACACTCCAGATTTACTCCTGGTGGTGCTTGAGGGATCCTATGGGATGCCGGGGAATCAAACCTGGGTTGACCATGTGCAAGGCAAATAGGACCTGCTGTTCTATTCTCTGGCCCTTGTTTTTCCCTTTGTTTCTAGACAACCATCACTGCTTTCCCACACTGGAGTCCCACAGTGAGGCTGACCCTCGCTGTCCACCACACTGAGTGAATCCCCATGAATCCAGCCTCTTTGTGTCAGACACCAGGTATGCCTGCCCAGCATCCATTTCTACTTCCTCTTCTCTTCCTGGTAGAGAAGTCCAGTCTGGAGCAGTAGTCAGGGCAGCTGCGTGGACATGGCCCAAGTGGCCGGGAGAGCCGGGTCCTTACCTTTCTCACTACCAGAAACCCTTTTAGAAATGACAGGGGCCTTTGGCTGCAGATTTTCCTCCCTCTTAAAAAAAATGGAACTTGCAAGAGAAAGACCCAGCCCAAAAGGTGGCCGATGATGAGGATGGGCCAGGAAGGTGCACTCCATCTCGAGGCTGAGCTGCTGGGTCCTGTGAACCCTGGATTCCTGGCATCCCCCCTCCTGACTGCTGATATTTGCGCAGTCAACACTTTCGAAGAGCCCCTGCCCCTTATTCCCTGACCAATCCCCGAAGCCTTGAGGGGCACCACTGGCACATTCTCCCCGCAGGGCTGATCTCCTTGCTCCCCCATGGATTATGGGGTTTTGGGAGGGGTGGACCCTAGTGCAGGGACTTGGCCCACCCATCTGTGTCCCCAGCTAGTGGCAGAGCCCCAAGGTCTCTGCTGGATGAATGGGTCAAGGGATACAGCAGACAGCACAGCAGCTCAAGAACCCAATTTAATACGATTTACAAGTGGACACGTACAAAAAAAAAACACCCAACATGTACAAGTCATCGCAAGACTATGGACTGAATCAAAACTGCAGAGAGAGACCCCTCCCCAACCCAGGAGGGGCCCCACTGGTCGGAGATCTGAAGCATCTTCCCACTGATTCTCTGTTTGGGCTTACTTAACAAACGGAGCCAAATCCCCAGCCTGGGGCTCAGATGGAATCACTCCCGGGATGGAACCGGCTCCTTCCCAGTCCTGCGCAGGACCCCAGGGAGAGGAGCCTCTGGTGCCCCAGGGACTCGCGGCTCCCTGGACTGTGCTCTAAGGCCCTGAGGGCTGAGTGGGGCATGGTCAGAGGAGGTCCTAGACACTTGTGGAGGGACTGCCCGCCCCCGCTGGTCACCACTGCAGGGGGCCGATGCCTGCCCCCAGCTCTTCCTCCTCCTCCTCCTCCTCCTTGAGCTGGAAAGGCTTCACTGGCCACTTGACACGCACCACAGGCTCCACGTGGTCCTGGAGGCGGTGCCGCTTCATGTGTGCATTTCTGCTCTTGATCTTGTCGAACACCCTGCGAAGCCCCCACAGGACTGGGGTCAGCGGTGGGGGTTGCAGGCAGGCCTTAAGAGTCCCCAAAGGACATGGGTCAGTGGTAGGGGGTGCAGGTAGGGCCTGAGGAGTCCCCAGAGGACCTGAGCCAGCAGGGGGACATGGGGGTGGGGCACAGGACAGGTACCTCTCACACTCTCTGCAGGGGAACACTCCCTGGGCCTCCACGCTCCCTGGGGGCTCTGGGGTCCTCTTGGGGCCCGGGTTGGGACTAGAGTTGAGGATTGAGTCCCGCCGGTAGCTCTTGGTCTTCATCTTTAGCTCTGGAGTTGGGCGATGGCTGGGCCTCTCCCGAGGGCTGCACGTGACCTGCAGAGGTGGCGACACAGCATGTGGGTGCCCTGGTGAACCCCCTCCCCACCCCATAGGAGAAGCAGACTCTGAGTCATAGGCAGCCACCGGAGGGTCTTCCCACAATCTTTCCTCGGACACCCCCACCCTGGAACCAGGGCCCAGGACTGCCACCTTGGCCTCCGTCCGCTCGGCCTCTTCTGTCTCTCTCTTGACCCTCTTTTCCAGTCCAGGCGCCCGGCCACAGTCAAACTTAATCATCTTTTTCCAGATGTAGTAATACTCCACACACTGGGCTACAGTCTTGGTCTGGATCTGGCAGAAAGAAGCGAAACTGGCAATGGGCAGAGCCGCAGGAGCCAGGGAATCCTGCGGGGCCAATAACCCCAGCGGTCTCTCTGCAGAGGCAGCCTCCTAGGTGATAGAGGCTCTCACAATGCTGGCCCAGCAGCAATGTCTTTATCTGAACCACACAGAACTGGAGCACAGACTGGCCTGGCACTGTCCAAAAGGTATATAAAATATCATTCCCACAAAGACATGCCAAGTTCCCAAGATCCAGGGTAGGGGTTAATAAGCCGTGAGCTCAGCAGATCCCGGTTCCATCCACAGTATCATGTGGTGCTCCCAGCACATGAGGGATCACCCCAAGCACTGAGCCAGGAAGAGCCGCTGGGTACCACCCGGTGTAGCCCAAGGAAGGAAGAAGGCATGAAGACTTAGCACATGGGGCAGTGCCAATGCAGAGTGCAAGAAACCAGGCTAGTAGGAGGCTTTGCTGACTCGAGATCTTCTCAGGCCCAAGACCCCCTAGATGGACACCCAGGCCGTGGAGCCACGAGGTCTGTTTGAGCCATGTTTGCTCCTTCAGTGAAGCCTGACTTGCAGGTGAGGCGCAGAGGGAGAGAACAATGGTGACAACACAGCCACTCTCACAACTCCCGGGAGGAAAGCACAGAAAATGTGGTCCCAGAACTGTGGGCAGGGGCTGTGTGCCCCTGTGCACAGAGGACAAGGGAGGATTCACTTCCGGGAAGAGTGGTCAGAACAGATGGCTGGCCAAGTCCTCCACTGTTCAGGGCAATACACAGCTAAGAGCAGATGAGTTACTAATTTCTGGAATTTTCTTTGGTCATACTGGGTGGTTCTCAGGGCTTCCTCCTGGCTCTGTGCTCAGGGGTGGCTCCTAAGGGATGGATCCTGGCAAGGCTCGGGTTGGGGTGGGGCCTAATGGGATGCTGGTGATTGAACCTGGGTTGGCTGTGTACAAGGTTAGTGCCATCCCCCCTCGTGCTTTCTCTCAGGGCTGCACAGTTCACTCTGGCACTGCATGCAGTCTGCTGCGAGGAGCCTCAGTACTGGTGTGGCTGGGGGTGCAATGAGGGGGGTGCTCTGCCCTGGCCAGCCTGTCTGCACCCACATTACCGTTTTGTGTATCAAGTGAAAGTCTTTCTTGTGGGCACAGAAGGCCTTCTTGAAGAGCCTCTTCTCCATGGGGGTCCAGATATCGGAACCTAGCAAAAAGGGCAAGCAGGGCTGGGATGTCTCTCCAGTTGGGACCCCACTGTCCTTCACCAATGCCCCTTCCTGAACCCCACACAGCATGGCCCCCTCCAGATGCAGCACTTGGGGCTGCTCCAGAGCAGCTGCTCAGGAGACTTATGTGTGTCCGCCCCCCCCCCAGCCAAGGGCTCCCCTGGGAGACCCTGAGACCCAACCCCATGCACCTGTGTAGCGGTAGTTGGCAAGGGGGTGGGTCCGTGGTTTCTGGGGACCAGAGAGCAGGAGAGTCTCCAGAGCGACCTGCAACAAGAGGCTTGGCAGGAGGTGCACAGGGAACAGCTCCTATGCTTGGTGCCCCTGCCTGACACTGTCCCCAAGCAGGCACCCACCTAGTGTGGGGTTTCCTGGAGGTGCTGGGAGCCACAATCAGCTTTCTGTTATGTGCCCGTCACAGCCCCTTTGAGGGTCATCCAGCACTTGGCAGCAGCCAATGGTTTTTCTGGTTTGGGAGCCATGCCTGGCAGTGCCTGGAAGCTACATCTTGGGATCAGGGTTCGGGGTCACCCCAGGTGGGGTTCGGGGACCTTGCAGTACTGGGAATCAAGCCTGGGCTCCCACCCTTTGTGGCATAACCTGGGTCCAGACATGGGTTTTTTTATGTTAAGGATGAAGTTCAGAAATAAAAGGGATCCATGTGGGGCTGGGTAGGACTCCCCTCCCCTGAGGGAGAACTGGTTCTGTGGAGGACCCTGATCTGTCCCCAGCACCCCAGGCCTCCCAGTTCACAGGGGAGGAGGATGCACGGCTACTCCTGTGGGTACAGCTGCGCCCTGCCCCCAGCCTGTACCCTGGGGCCAGGCCCACCTGCACATCACCCTGAGCCTCATGCAGGCAGTGCAGTGCCAGCTCCAGGTTGGTGCCCCCTCCTGGCATCACACTTGAACAGGCCACGTTGCAGAGCTCGGCCACTGATGGAGGAAGAAGACGTGGACATCAGCCTGGGCCCCTCCTGCCCCCTCAAGTCTGGGTGTCAGGCCCCTGAGGGTCAGGGAGGACCCCCAACCCAGCCACCTCTGTCCTGGGTCTCTGGGTTGTTCATCACGTCTCCCCATGGCTTCCAGACCAGGGAAGCGCCACATTCATCTGCCCCGGCCAGCAGCCGCTCCTGCAACTCCGGCACATCAGCCTGGAACCGGCTGCCGATGTTGATATGCCTGGGGGAACCACACAAGCCAGGTCAGGGGGCCCACCAAGAAGGTGGAATTGGCACCCTGCTGGCCTCCCACAAACACAGGCCTGTAGGGCCTCTCTCAAGCCCCTCTTTCGGGACCCTCAGCACTGGTCCAGGGTGCAAGGTGAGGACTTGAGGATGCAGCACTGCTCAGGGGCTGGAGAGCTACACTTGGGGGTGTTGGGGTGGGTAGTTAGGGTCAGATCATTCCACAACCCTCACACCAGCCCCTCCCTGGATGAGATGTCCTTTGGCCTCAGGTGTCTTTCTTGGGGTTGGGGACAGGGGGGTACCTGGCACGTGGCCCCCACCATGCAGACACAGTCCTTGAACATTGGGTGTGAGCATGAGAGTCACCGGTTCTTCCTGGAACCCTGGGGTGCTGGGCACTGAATCCCCACAGCCCCAATAGAGTTGGCCCAGACAGAAGGAGCATGGGGTCCCCAGGAACTCCCCTACATTTCCCCCAGGAGGCTGTGTCTGCCCCGAGTCTCAAGGAGGCAGATAAACCAGCTTGTGGAGGCCCCCAGGTGGCTCAGCTGGCTGCACTCACGGTTCGATGCTGATCTTGGTATCGTCCTTCAGCACGGAGACACTGATGCTGCCATCTCCTTGGTCTAGGAAACACAAAGAATGCCCAGGGGAGGCTGCCTCCTGACCACTGTCCAGCACAGTCAAGAGTAGGCTCCGAGGGCACCTCAAATCATTACAGCAGAACCCCCCAACAATCCACTACACCCACTTCCAAGTGTGGAACCCAAGGATGGAGAGAAGGACCCCGAGGAGGTCACATGTCATGGCCTCACAGCACCAGCCACTGGGGACAAGGCAGGGATGCTGTAGCCTAAAAGCCAGAGAAGAGAGAGAACAAAGCATGTGTGCATGACATAGGGACAGGAAGTCCTTGTCACCTCAAGATGAGAAGCCTTGAAGACACTTGTCTGAGTAACCGAAGTCACAGAGACACTGTGTGATGCGCTTACACCAATTACTTGAAAAAGCTTTTCAACATGACCAAAGAGAGGTGGGATACTGAGATCCTGGGTGGGGTCCGTGAATCAGCCTTTGGGATTCAGGTTCAACGCAAAGCCGGAGGCCACAGAGCAGACACGGCGAGAGGGTGACCACATCACCCCAAACAGCTCTGTTGCAGGGAGGGCCACAGGACATTGAAATGAGTAGAGGAAGGAGATGGACAAATGGACTGGATGAAAAAGCGTTTGTTTGTCAGGACCTTGTTCGGGTCACACCTGGTGGTGCTCAGGGCTTCCTCCGGGTTCTGTGCTTAGGGATCCCTTCTGGCGGGCTATTGGGACATTCTGCAGTGCTGTGGACTGGACCCAGGATAGTCACATGCAAGGCAGGTGCCCTCCCCACTGTGTTCTCTCTCCAGCCTGGCTAACAGGATCTTCAGGAGCATTCAAACTCACAGACATTGACTGGCGTGTGTTAAGAACAGTGACAGTCTGTGCAACTTTCCCTGCCCAGGCCCTGGCTCTATCAAAGGGGAGTTTGACATGTTTGTACCAACAAGGAGCTAGGGACCCCACACCCTCAGCATGCCAACAACCAAGTGCATAATAAATTTGCTCGAGCGGGCTCAGTAACGTCTCCATCATGAGACTTGTTGTTACTGTGTTTGGCATATTGAATACATCATGGGTAGCTTGCCAGGCTCTGCCGTGTGGGCGATATATTCTCGGTAGCTTGCCGGGCTCTCCGAGAGGGCCAGAGGAATCGAACTCAGGTCAGCCATGTTGGCCGCTTGTACGGCAAACACCCTACTGCTGTGCTATTGCTCATATATAAGTTTTGAAATGTATTTTAAGGTCAACAACTAATTTATCAATGTTCCAAGCTTGTCTTAAAGTTGGTTTGTGAAAATAATTCTTTGACCTAGCTGTCTCCAAATAAAAACTTAAACTTGGTTCAATTTCTAAAATAAGTAATTAAGTATAACATTTGACATTTTTCTCCACTGTATATAGAAATAAGATTGAAAATGTTAACGAAAGCAACATTATGTTTGCTCATAGTTGTCATAATCAAAACAGCCTTCAAAGTTCAAATATCTACACATTTGAAACTTGCCAATCTCTTCAATCACTCACCAATCATAGGGATGAAAAATTTAGACCCCTTTAGATCATGCCATAGCCCAAACTTTGAGACTGCCTTATGACTGATATATGCAGTAATGCCACTTTGTAGTGAATAAAGTAGAATATGTATTTAAGGGAGAAAGAATAAAAACAAAATTTCTCTTAAGTTTATCTTTAGAACATCCATCATGAGGAGACGTGAGGGGTGGGGATAGGGGATGGGTCAATACCTTGTAAAGATGATCAAATCACACTTTGCCATCATTTAGGATGTGGCCCACATTTGCCCTGATCTGTCTTTGGCCATAGGGGTCTATCTGCCTGATATGGAGCTAGGATTCTATTAGAAAATGTGTGGACAGACTCTCTGATGCCATAGAGAGAAAGACCTATGTGAAAGGCCTAAGAGAAAGGTGCTTAATCCTACCAGGGGACACAGAGTTACAGAACACCCATTTGAGACAGGCCACACCAAACTTCTACTGGTATGTCCAGTGGGATTCCGTGACATGGTTCCAAGGCTCCATCTTCCTTTTATAATCAATACGTGTACCAACAATGACCCCAAATTGCAGGGTTTATCTTACAGAATGTTTTTTACCATGTTCTCCTCAGAAAACTCCCCAAATGGCTCTGTGACCTGCAGAAATGCATCAGGAAAAATATGGCAGTGCAGAACTTGGGGTGTCAGAGCCCCCAAGTCTAAAACTATGCTGTAATACTTTTGAAATTTTTGTCCAGACCCAGCAGTGCTGAGTAGCTCCTCTTGGCACACTGTTTAGGTATTGTACCCTGTGACATCCAGAGTCCAGGTGGTGTGGGAGAGAAATCTCAGTTCCAACATGCACAACATGTATTCCAGCCACTGAGTGACCTCTTAACCCTGCAGTCCTACTTTCAACCATGTTTTTCTCAGATATGTAACATATTAACCTCACTGTGTCTACATGCCCCCCAGCAAAATGTGGACTTCAGCAATAGCTCACTGAATTTCAAAGAGTTTAAATGAGATAGCACATAGAACATGGAACAATGATGTATGTGAATTAAACACTTGGACACTGTGAGCTGCCCCTAGCCAGAAAAAAAAAACTTGCACAATAATCCTCTTCCAAAAATAATAGTGAATGTGAGCAGTAGGGAGGGTGCTTGCCTTATACACAGCTGGCCTGGCTTCAATCCTCAGTTCCCCAAAGGTCCCCGGAGTCCTGCCAGAGTGATCCCTGAGCTCAGAACTGGAGTTGATTCTACTCCATCTGTATCATGATCACGATCATCCCGTTGTTCATCGATTGCCTCGAGCAGGCACCAGTAACGGCTCCTTCGTCCTAGAACTGAGATTTTAAAAAGTGCCATATTCAAGGCTGCCCCAGATTTAGGAGAATGAGACCCATCATTGTTACTGGTATTTGGCATATTGGGTATGCCACGGGGAGTTTGCCAGACTCTGC
>JAOXYA010236253.1:0-19773 GCA_028565675.1 Sorex palustris | reverse complement strand
TCCATTGGAGACTTTGTTGTTACTGTGTCTGGCATATCGAATACTCTCAGTAGCTTGCCGGGCTCTCTGAGAGGGGCTACTACTAATATTACATTAACATTATTAAAACACTAGGATGAGAGTACAAAGTCATAGTTGTGTCCTATTGACTCATCATATTTAGAATAGATAACAAATGTTGGGTTAGAACTTTCAGGCCACTAAAACAGACTGCTTGAGGCAGAGAGATAGCTCAGTGAGCTGAAGGCCTTTGTTCAATCCTCAGCACTGCGTAGCCCCTCCAGTCCCTGGTCTGAAGTAGTCCCTAAGCAGGTCTGTCTGTATGCAAACTCAGTCTGGAAAGGAAAAGAAGAAAAGAGAAAAAGAAACAAGGGGAGAGGAGAAGAGAAGGAAGGAAGAAGTGAAGAGAGGGGAGGGGTGAAGAGAAGGGAGGGGAGTGAGGGAGTGAAGAGGAGATCCTGCCAGCTGCAGTTCCAACCTTGGAAGTATTCCTTTTTCAGAATGAGTGTGTAACTTGCCGATCAGTGTTCTTAAAAACTGTAACATTTAGTAGGTACCAAAGAGTTAGTGAGAGTAGATGGAACTCATAGGATCTGGACCCCGAATTGAAAAATGATCCCCAAATTCACTTGGCCTGTTGTCCCCTTTTAAGGAAAAACAATCTCTCAGAAGCCCTCTGGAAATCAGCCTTTTGTGTGGAAACAAGAGCCCCATACTCACTGTCCCACATTGCACATAAAGATTCTCTGGTCCTCCCTGAGAGGGTCCAGAACTGTCTGGAGAGGACTCTCTGACCCACTTCAAAACTAATCTAGATGACAGTTCTCTTCAGACAGCACATGTTCTCTTTCTTTGGAGAACCACACCAGCCGTACTCAGGGCTTACTCCTAGTGGGGTTTGGTGGGGCCATGTGAGGTGCAGAAGCTCCAACCTGGGTCCGCCAGGGTGAGGCAAGTGCCCTGCATGCTGTACTGTCTCTGCAAGCCTGCAACTAGTCCAGGCGCATTGACTGTTAATAATAGTTTGCGTCTATGTTCCTTCCAAAATTATCTAAGAATCCACATATTTCTCTGAGCTCCGGAGTCGTGATTGTACTTGTGTGTAGTGGTGAATGAAACCATGCCTGTCCATATCCACTTAGAGTTGTGTACACTAGTGAGAACAGCAAACATTTTAATGATAAACTAGGTATAACGAGCACTATGAAAGATATGTAGAAAGCTGAGAGAAAATCATGGAGGAGTCTCAACCACACAAAAAATGAGACTAAATTAAGACTGAGTTCTACAGTCTTACCTCATAAAACACGATCACGGTCACGGTCCTTCCGTTGTTCATCGATTTTCTCGAGCGGGCCCAGTAATGTCTCTATCATGAGACTTGTTACTGTGTTTGGCATATTGAATATGTCACGGGGAAGCTTGCCAGGCTTTGCTGTGCAAGCGAAATATTCTCAGTAGCTTGCCAGGCTCTCCAAGAGGGGCGGAGGAATCGTACGTGGCTTGGCCAGGCTGGCTGCGTGCAAGGCAAGTGCCCTACCCGCTGTGCTATGGCTCCATCCCAAAGTATAATTGAAGTATAGTGTGAATAATTTGGATGTTTCATTATAAAACGAGACTTGTGAAATAAATAGAACTATAAGGTTCTATTCTGAGTCTCTAACAAGTTAGTTGGTGAGATAGGAAAGGGTATTCCCAAGAGAAGAAAACCAAGCCACAAATTAGCGGTCAATATGTCATTGTGTCACCGTGACAAGGAGATGTAGGGGATGTAGATTGATCCCATATCCAATCAAATTGCTTGACCCTAATCTTGGGCATACATCATGTAGGGTAAACATTGGTCATGGTTTGGGTCTGCAGATGAGCATTTCAGAACAAGCTGTACAAACAGAGCTTTGGGAAGGGCACCAAGGTTCAAGCATGGATGGGTTAATTCATAAACATTGCTACTCCCGGTCAGGGGATTGTATGTCTCAGACATTGAAAGCAACACTTTAAAGCTGGGTCAATTTGGGCTTTTCCCATTTCTATTCACCTATGAGTGCTGTGTGGGCCACTCTGTGTGTCACATGGATTAGGAACTAGTCCCCAGGTATCATAAAAAAAGAAAAGGGATGGTACTAACTAAACAGTGATAGGAATGTACAGAGTTGGGTTTTCATAAAATAATGTTACTGGAACATTTTTAATTTAATGTTATTTAATGAAGAAGGCATGCCTTTTAGGAAGTAAATGTATTTTGCAGATGATGCCGTAAAGAACACTAAAACACAAATTAGAATAGCATGTACCTTTAAAACTTTTATCTAAAGATAGATAGCAGAATGAGATTCATTTTGTAAAAATGCATTACTAATGGTAACAATACATTTGGGAGAGAATAATGTACAACAAAAATACTCAGCGTGTGAGTGGGCGAGATCTAGCTAGAAGTTTTGATCAGACTCTAAGGAGTGAGAAAAAGTCAGTGTTGGCAGTAGAATACTACGGAAAAACAGACCCACAAATTTGAGGATTGTACACACTCTGCTAACAGTATTTTTACACAGAGTAAGAGCAAATAACCTGAACACCTAACACAAACCACTAATATCTCTCAGTAGCTATTCATTAGCACATCCAATTTTTGTTGACTGTATTTTTTGTTTAGTGTATAAATATATATACATATGAATATATATGAAGGAAACACCACTAATGGTATTGAGGTAGAGTGAAAGGGCAATAGTGACTAATTTTTTTAGAGAAGGCATTTTAATAGTCTAAATACTTTTCTGTGAATGATGAGTAATGGAAGAAAAAATAAGGCTGACATGTTAGACCTTATTTGTCTTCTTTTGTTTGATCTGGAGAAAGCCTGATAAAAAGTAGCATAATAAAGAAATAAAGGGAGAGATGGCATTCTTAGGATAGTTTATAAAATAACAAAGTTATAAAACATGAAGTGACATATTATGCTTTTGAAAATTTCTAAATCTAAATAATCACAAGTTTCTTGGAGATATGTAAATATGTCTGGGAATTTCCACCAAAATATGGGAAATTATTTATTCAATTAGAATGTAAAAATATATTATATCATTTGGCCTCAAAACTACATGGTTTTATGAATTCATGGCACATATATCAAGATAGTTTTTTTGAGGTGATTGTTGAAAAGTTTTAATTTTACTGATGATCTATGTAAGAATTCTTTGTAGATCCATCAGCTTGATTGTATCCTAATTTGCATTTTGATAACAGAGTTTAAATTTGAGGTAATAGACTTGCTGTTAAAGAGTTAATAGAGTCTCTTCCAAATTCCAAACACAATGCTGAAGCTTTAGTTTGGGGATAAAGTCTATGAGAAAAGGCTTAGAAACTACTTTTAAAGAATTATTAGCAATTTTCTTATAAACTATATCAGAGTTAAAAAAAAGTTAAATATTGTCATGTATTTGGCAAATCAAGGAACTATATGAAAGTCTCTTATGAATCAATTGTTTCTGGGACACTGCAGTTGATACTCTTTGCTTCAGTTTAATACACACTGTTTGAACCAGGCTCTGAATTGAATATTAGAGATACACCCTGATCAAAGATAGTTAATGGCCTCAAACATAATCATGGGTAATGACAGAGAACAGAGCAGGCTGTAACGTGAGGAAATCGGGAAAAGATGGGAGGTGTAGTCAGGGAAGAGAAGCCTGAGTGCAGATAAAACTGAATTTTCATCTTATTAAGAACAAATATTATGTATTATGTAAAGAGTCCTAAGATGATATATTCCCAGCAGTTGATCGATGAAATGTGTGTGTTTATGTGTGTGTGTGTGTGTGTGTGTGTGTATTTACACAGGTCACAGAAGGGGCTTGATTATTACTTAGATCCTTTTAGAAATAAAATTCTTAAGAGTTTCAGACCTAATGCCAAAGCATGTTGTTCAAAATCAGATTTAACTTACCATACTCATATCTTTCAGGAAAGTGATAGATTACATACTTAACCTATAGTGCTAATACTGAAAAATGTTAGAAGCCAGACAGTCTCCCTATTCTTAAGAGGTAATTCCATAGAGTTAATCAGGTCGGTTTTCATTTGTATATGCCTCCTCTGCAATGTAACCTGCTATTTGTTTTTGCTGAAACCATCTCAGTTTCTGGGCTCTTCAATTTGATTTGTAAACAACTCTGGAAGGCCACAAAAGTCACATAATGACTGTGGCTACTGAACACTTGAATTGTTTAGAAATAAATATTTTCAACCTGCTATTTAATCACCTTCAAATAGCAAGTTGCTATGGAATGAGGATTGAGGATTTTACCTTCCATCTTCCAAGGTCAATACCCCAGGACATCCTAAATTTGTCTATTTACCTGCATACAGGTTTCCCGGGGGTCTTATTTAAATGCTTATAATTAATCACTAAGTCTGAACTGGAGCTTGCATTTCTACTACCAAAACTCCATGCAATGTGGGTGTCCTTGGTCTGTGGACTACGTTTGAATCATGATAAAGATTTAAACTGATCATATTTCTACTGAGTCAATATAAACATCAGTAAAAAACATACTTCTGTTTCAAGTACAACTGACAATTGCAACAGAGATGCGCATACCTTATATTAATTCCGTTACTATACCAAATATCCTGTATAATCTATGATAAAAAAATCACTATAATTCTTATTTTAGAAGCATCATTTTAGAAGTGAATACAGACTAAAAAATTTACATTTTTAAGTCTTTTTTTACCTACTAACCCTCTAATCTCTAAAGTGACATTGAAGATACTTAAATAACAATTTTTAAATCAGTGTTATGGTAGGTGCTACTCCTGGTCATGCCTGGGTGTGAGACATGCAGTACCAGAGATCTGTGCGTTAGCACTTGAGCCATACCCCCATCCAAGGACAGTTATTTAACAAAGGCCTCCTTTTGGCCAGGGGATATAGCAGCAGGTAGGATACTTGCCTTACACACAACAGATCCTGGTTCAATCCCCAAGCACCATGTATGGTCTACCAAACACGCTCAGTATGATTCGTGAGTGCAGAGCCACAGATAGGCCCTGAGCATTTCTGGGTGTGCTCCCCCCGCACCCCCTGTCTCACACACACACACACACACACACACACACACACACACACACACTCATCCCTAATCCGGGTCCCTGCACTTGTGCCAGAGCTAACAAGGCACACATGCGATTGAGGCTGTAACAGCAGGCTCGGGGACCGGTTTATACTTGTCATTTCCGTGAAGGTTTTATTTTCAACCATGAACTCCCTGGGACTTCGATCTGGAAAAGTCTTTTGAGGCCACGTATTGACACCAGAGACTCTTTCAATGATGTATATCAATATCCAAATAATCAACGTCAGTTTAAAAAAAAAGGTGGGGGAGGGGTGGGGGCTGTCAGGCTCTCTCTGCCTGAGAAATCCTGGGGGAGTTGTTTGCTGACTTTTGGTGTCCACCGGGGGGTCTCCGGGGAGCAGCAGCATTTCCCAGTCTTGGTTCATCCGAGAACCCTTTGTCAAAGTCTATTTTATTCCCTGTTTCTTTCTGTCTAAAATATGCAAGTAGAAATTTTTAGAACCGCATTCACAGTAGCTGGTCATTCCTCTGTCCACGATGCAAATTTTGTGTCAAGGTAGAACAATCAGTATTTATAGTCATGTGGTTTTCAGGTTGTCAGGAGCCCTGAAAACCTCCTTGATTATTGGTAGCTCTTCCCCCCCCCCCCCCCCGATCCTTTTGGAGAGGACAGCAAAGAAAAAAGGAAAACAAAAACAACATTCCTCGTTGTTCTGATCATAACGCTCTGGACTCTCTTCTTTGTGGCCTCTGCTCTCCCAAGTGCATGCTCCTCTTTGCTGGGGGGGTGGGGTGGGGGTGGGGAAATCTCTTCAATGAGAGCCCTTGAGGGTCTCTGGAGACTGCAGAAAGTGGCCACTGTGCTGCAGTCAGTCTCCGCTGGAACGGGTTGGGTTGCACTAATGCCCATTCTCAGAGTTCGCTGTCCGTTGCGAATGACACCTAGAGTGGTTTCCCATCAGTGCGCCTGTGCCAGCGCAGCCCTGGAAATTTCTACCGTCCTTCCTGCTGTTCTCCAGGCCAACTCGGGGGAGTTTCAGTCACAATCACCTCAGACCCCAGGAGGTATCTAAGACGCCGCTTTCCAGAACTCTCTTACCTCCCAGGACATGGGTTTTAAGCCTTCATCTAGCCCATCCGCATCTCACAAAGGACTGGGCCACTTGGACCAATCATAAATGCTGGTTGGGTTCCAAGGGGTGGGCATTGTTACCTTTCTTCCTGTTGGTTCTGTTGCTGAGGCTCCCGGAACTAACCTGGTGATGCTGATCTGGTGCACTGAGGGTGCTTTTTGCAGGGAGTAAAAGGAACTCAGTTTCTGCCCCAGTGTGAAGTTGATTTTTTTTTGTTGTTGTTACCAACTGCTGCCGTTTATAATGCCTCTTACTGTGGGGGCCTGAGTGCAGCGGCCTCTGCCCAGAGGGTGATTTTCTCCTGCAGGGGAGATGGGATTGGTGAGTGAAGGCTGAGAGCCACCTGTGACGGTGATGGGTCAGCGGTGTCATTCTAGAGGAACCTGGGACCAGAAGAGGTGTGGACTCAGGGAAGAGTCCAGCTGGCCTTGGTCACAGATCAGAGATGGGGAGGCCCGTCCCAGTACTGGAATCTCCCCTTTGGCTCCAGCCCCCGTTCTGCAGAAGTTCCAGGCAAATGCTCTGGCCTTCCTAGTGGAAACCGGGCCCAGGGAACCGAAGGGGGAGTGAAGAATCCGTGTCCGGGTTTTCAGCCAATGGCCCAGTCCTTGTGACGTCTTCATAATCAGGTGGACAGTGGGGACGAAGTTCGGTGGGTGCCTGGGGCCTGCGGGCAGGAGCTTCTGCCCCCAGGGGACGAGATGACAGCCCTGTGCCTGGCACAGCCTTGGCCACAGCCTTAGGAGAACCTGGGCCCATGTGCAGGGTCTGTGCGGCCACAGTTCCCAGTCTGGGTGACACCTGCCTTTGCCACATGCCTTTCCCTGCCCTGTACTGGACACAGATCCTCTCCCCGGGTGGGGGGAGGGGGACAGCTGACGCCCCCACTTTGTGTTCTTGCATCTGGAGAAGCTTGGGAAAATCTGGCTTCCCCACCTTCATGTCCTGAGTGGCCAGGGCCTCCCCTGTCTTCCCGCCACTTTCCCCCCCCCCCCCCCCCGTGATAGGCCACATACTGGTCAGGCCCCAAAGCATCAATTCTCTGCCAAGTCCATGGGACCCTGGACTACGTTGGGGGATACTGAGGTGGCAGGGAGGAGGTGCTAGTACCATCGAAGGGGGCAGGGGTGCTGCCCAGCGGGCTCGGAAAAGCCATCTTGGGTGGGCTCAGGAGGGCCTGGCTCATGCGGGATCCCACCCGCTGCTGACGGCTCTGGAGCCCTGTTGGGGCTTCCATCCCCTGTCCTGCAGCAACCGCTCTGTGGGGGCCTCCCAGGAGCCTAGGAGCCCATGGAGAAGGAGCTGGTGGTGTCCGTTGGCTCATGCCATGCCTGCCAGCCCCCCTGGCATCCTCAATAGGGCGTTATTTCTCCAACCCGCCCCCCTCATCCCAGGATTTTCTCAGAGACTGTCAGAGACCATCCAGGATCTGGGCAGTAACCAGAGGTGGCATGGGCGGCCAGTGAGGGCTAGCAAGGCCGAATCCAGGAGTTTTAACAGGCTTTGCTCGGGGGAATCTGCATGCACGGGAGGAGGGATGCGAAACCCCACGGACCCATCACTGATGGGCCAGGGGCGCCGGAGGGAAACTGTTTTGAAAGAGACTCTTGGGGATTTTCACTGCTTCTGGCCAAGGCAGCACCGGCAGGTTTTGATCGGGATGCATGAAGCCCTTGTCCATCGCCTGTCGCCCTCTCAGACCGGCCCCTGCTGAGAGGCCTTGGGAGCCGCCAGTCACGGCAGCTGCTAATTAGACAAGCTCCAGTGCGCCCGGGTGGCTACGGGAGGCCCCGTGGGGTGCGGTCCCCTGAGTGACAGTTCAGGCCCCCTGACAGCTGCCTCTCCTGGGGCTCAGACTGGCCGTGCTGGGATCTGATGCTGCTGGTGGGCATCCGTCTTGTCTGTCTGTCTGTTCGCCCAGCTCATGCTGGGTGATTGCTGTGTTATGTCAGGGCCGGGGAGGTGGGAGGGGGGGTTCTTAGGAAAGAAAGAGGAAGTATTTTTTCTGAGAGGTACCAAAGTAGGGCCTAGATGGGTGGGGGGAGGAGGAGATCTGGGAATGGAACTGTGCCCCCCTACCATGCCCCTCAAGTCATTTCTCTTTCTGTGGGATTCTTCGCACGCCCCATCTCTAAGCCAGTGGTCACCCAGCGGTGGACAGGTGGAGTTCCAGGTCCTTCTAGCAGCTGCCCATTGCCCAGCGCTGTTTTGGGAGGCTTTGGGGGGGTTGTTGATGCCTGATTCTCACCCCAAAGGAGGATGGGGGTCTCACACGGGCACCCCAGGGCTCAAAGTGTCTGACCACAGCGCCAGCTCAAACCCTGCCCTCCGAGAGCCGCCCTGGCCCCACCCCAGGATAAGGCAGCTGATGGTCACGCATGATAGTTCTCTCCTCACGGGCAAGGGAAGGGGGGCGAGGGCCGAATTAATTAGCAGCACTGGTTTGCTGCTGGCAGACAGCTGGATGCTAATTATGATGGGAACCTTGGCGGCCCTGAAGCCCGGCTCAGCTGAGGTTTGTTCTCGGCGGTGAAATGAAGAGTCCCATAAATACAAAAGGGACTATTTTATTTTATATTCTCTGGGCAACAACCATCAAGGTCCCCACCGTCAGGTCACGGGGCCTCTGACGGGCAGGAAAAGGCTGGAAGGGCTGGTGTGTGGAATGTCCCCTTCTGACAAAGAGGGGCCTGAATTTTTGTGGTGTTTAAGACGAAGCCCCCAAACTGCCCCTGGTTAAATTAGGCACCGTGTAAGAAGGGCTCTTTTCTGATGTTCTGAGATGGAAGGGGTTGGGGAAGCCTTTCCAGAAGGTTCCCCCCACGTCAGCCCCTCTGGGAAGGATGTTGTTCAGTTAAATGGATTGTGGCCTGGGGTTGGAATGATAGTACAACGGGTAGGGCGTTTGCCTTGCACACGACCAACCTGGGTTTGATTCCCAGCATCCCATATGGTTCCCCCGAGCACTGCCAGGAGCAAGTTCTGAGTACAGAGCCAGGAGTAACCCCTATGCATCGCTGGGTGTGACCCCCCCCCCCAAAAAAAGGGTTGTGGCCAGCAAAGGGAGAATCACAGGGGACAGGTTCGGCTGTGCTCCTCCGCCTTACCCTGTGCCTTTGTTCTCCTCCCCATGGGGCGTGGATAAGGAAGACAGGATGGCAGGAGGTGCTCCAGGAGCTGTGACATATTAAAGGGGACAAATGTGGTCCCCGGGTCTCCTTGGGTGGGGCAGATGGGGACAGAAGCCGGCAGAGCCTTAGTCATTGGAAGGAACAAGCCCATTGCAAGCGTGGCCAGGTCAGATGGGGCAGGGATGGAGAGTGGGCAGGGAAAGCTGAAGAGACCATAGGAGCAGGTAAGAGCAGAGAGCTTGACGATGCTTCCATAGGCAAGTGAGTAAGCTTGAATGAACTGCCTTTCGCGGAGCATACAAGATGATACAGGCGGCCTCCCAATCCTGTGTTCTAGAATAATCCGGCCTTCCAAGCCAGTGTTGTAAAATAATCCAGCCTCTCCAGCCAGTGTTCTAGAGTAATCCGGCCTCTCCAGCCTGTGTTCTAGAATATTCTTTAATGAATAAGTAAGCAGAAGGCAGCTATCAGGCTTTGGGAGGAGAGCACGACAGGGAATTTTTTTTAAAAAAACACCCCACTGCACCCCACCCCCCGCCTGAAGAAAGTTTGGTGGTTAAATTCAGGAGACTGATAATAAAAACCTGGTGAAATTAGGCAGCTGATAATAAAACAGCTCAAATCTCAGAAATAAATCTGGCGTAATGCTGCACCACCATCATTAATCATCAGATTAGACCCGTCTGGCAGAAGTATAACGTCCCCAGTAGGTTTGTCCTGTGGATGCAACTGCGGGGCAGAGATTCATTTCCGAAGCAAAAAATCTCACTGAGGCAGAGACGGGCATGCAGCCCCAGGGTCGCGGGGTAGAGCACACAGTCCTGGGGTCGCGGGGTCCAGCGGGGTCCAGCATGCAGCCCTGAGGTTGCGGGGCCAAGCACGCAGCCCTGTCTCAGAATCCTTGCAAAGCCCCCATGCTTTTCCTGTTTGCCCTTTGGGTTGAACATTTCACTGGATTTTCCCCGTGTTCTGGCTGCATACCTGAGCGTGGGTCTGGCAGGGACCAGTCTGCTTCAGTCTCATTTCAAACCCTTGACCTTTGCCGGTGTTTTTGCCACCGTTCTCATGGGGCTGCCCCACCCAGGTCGCAGTGAGACTCAGCACCCTCATGGTTCCCCCTCTCTGCCCTCGGGGAAGCAGGGCACTGGGCTGCCCTGCCCAGGTGGTCAGGGGTGTGGGCGTGGCGTGGCCAGGCCAGCTCTTGTGCTCACAAGCCAGTACATTCCTTCATTCCTGCCCTAGTTTATCCAGTGATGAGCTCCAACTGACGTTGCCCGGGCACTCCCAGGGCCTGCTCCCTGGTTCGAAGCCCTGGCACAGCAGGAAGGATGGTCACTGGCCTCGCATGCAGCTGACCTGGGTTTGAGTACTAGGAGTGATTCCTAAGAGCAGAGGCAGGAGGATGCTCCGAGCAGCCCAGGAAACAAAAGAGACAAAGTGAATACCTGCCTCCCCACCTGAGCTCCTTTCCCGGCTGAACCGTGCGGCAGCTGGAGGGCTTTAGGCGCAAGCTGGCAGGGAAGTAGATGCTTGGGTCCCCCCACCGTGCACACGCCTGAAGACCACAGGTACAGGCCATATCATGACCTGGTGCCCCAGGTGCCGCACTCTCCATCCCGCACGAGTCGGGATTCTGGGAGACCCCTCAGCTCTGCTCGGGACCCTCGGGTGCGTCTGGGCCCACTGAGAGCCTGGGTTGGGCCTGGTCTCGGTTTCACTGGTGGGTCGGTTCTGATAAGGACTCAGGGCCATGGCCGGGAGTGCAGAGAGATGGAGCCACTCTGCGTGAGCCCCAGCCCAGTCTTGGGGCCTCAGTGCTCAGAGGGTCGAGCTTCCCGCCATTCTACAAACCTCATCCTGTTCAAGTGCCGGTGGGCCCTCTTGGTAGCACCCAGAGCACCCCTGATGGCCGTTGCGGTCTCATGTGGCTCTGGCCCCCACATGACCTTGGCCTGGCCGGCCCCTAGACCTGGGGGACAGGGGGTGGAGCCACGTGTCCAGCCAGTCCCCTCTCCTACTTCCCCAGTGAGGCTCCTGATCTGGGGCCACACCTGAGTGCTGCCACACGTGACAGGGATGGAGAAGAGCCACGGCATCTTGTGTGGCCCCGGTGTGCCTGTCCTTCAGAAGACAGCAGTGCCGGTGCCCACGACTTGGAGAGAAGGTTGAGAGCTTGGCCTCACCCAGACCTCTCCAGGGGGCTCTGACCAGGGCCCACCACACGGCACTGTGTCCCCCCCCCAGAACATTCTGTCCCTCCACAGGACACTGTCCCCCAGGACACTCTGTCCCCTTTCTTCCAAGAGTTCCCATTTCTAGGAACACGGCTCTGGAGGGGAAGCTGACGCCCGGCACATCAGACAGGGCCTGATATTGGCAGAGGGGGCAATGGGGGGCTGCGGGTTGTGTGGGAGAGGGGGGCTTCTGCCCCTCCCCATCTGCTGACCACTTCTTCCCTACACAGACTCCTTGCGTGTCAGAGGTTAGTGCTGAGTCCTGTTTTCTCATGAGTGACCCAGAGCTGATCACTGTAGAGAAGGAATCTGTGTGCAGCGATGCTTTAAGGTTTTTGTGGGGACAAAGTAATCATTGTGTACGAAACATAAATCTACTCTTTGCAAAAGGGATATGCTGGGGGGTGGGGAGGGCAGCATTTCATTGCACAGATGCGCATATATTGCACTTGTGTGCGTGTGTGCTTGCATGTGTGCATGTGTGAGTGTGCATGTTTGCATGTGTGCATACGTGTGTTTGCATGTGTGTATGTTTATATGTGTGCAGATGCATGTTTGTGTGAGTATGTGCATGTGTGTGTGCGCATGTGTGAGTGTGTACTTGTTTGCATGTGTGTGCATATGTTTGTGTGTGTGTGTGTGTGCATGTGCACACAGTGTTTTCTGAGCTGCAGGGAGATGGTCGCTGCCTCCCCGCACTTACCCTCCGGAAGGTTAAGCACGCCCGGAAGTCTCTGTCCTGCCTTCTGAGCTGCTATTCTCCAGACGGCTAATGAATGTCAAGTGGGCTTCATCTATTGAGACGTTCCATCAATCGACAGATCGCTGTCAGTAAATATGCGTGTTAAGTGGGTCGTAATGGACAGGCTAATGAAGTCCCTCCGTGAGTGTCAGCGCTATAGGGAAAACTCTCCCTGCCGAGTGTCCTGCCATCTGTCACGTGCCTCCCTCCAATGGGCAATGCCCTTCACCGCACCGGCTGACCCCTGGGTGAAGATGGGGGCCCTCAGCATAGTGCTTCCTCGTGTGTGAGCCACAGAGCACCCTGGGGTGCTGGGGGTTAGAAGGGAGGCTCCCGGTAGGGTCAGTGACCCTGTAGGCCCTTGCTGGGGAGGGGCAGGTGTCCACACTTCCAGAGTTGGAAGACCAGGGGAAGCCAGTGTGCCCTGAGCGTTCCCTGCATCACAGATCCCACAGCTGTGGCTCCTGGACAGTCCCCAGGCTCTGTGATCTGTGCTTGATGGTTTGGCGTCAGCTGCCGAGACCCCCCCTTCCAAGTCTTTGGCCGAGTCATGTTTTGCTCACGCCGTGACAGTCCCCAGACAGATATCTTTAATGGCATCACCTGCTCCACGTGTCATATTTTTTCCCTGCCCAGTGCTCACCTGTCACTGAGGGGGAAGAGGGGCAGATGGAAAGGAATAGAGCTTATCACAACACTGTTCCATAGGAAATGCTGGCTCCTGGCTGCGGGACAGGCCTGTCGGGCTGGGCCAGCTGTTTGCATCTCTACAGGAGGCCCCTCAGGGGAGATGGGCAGCTCCCAACCCCTGGCAGATGGAGTGGGGTCCCTTCCCCCCACCATCACCCCTGCTACTCCCAACCTCAGCAGGCTAGGAGGTCAGGGAGGTGGTTTCCCAGATGGTGGCACTTCCTCATGCTCTGGAAGCAAACAGAGCCCCACTCAGCGCACACAGTGCACTGCACAGTCACGGGGCTAGGATGGCTGTTCTACGTCACTGCCGGACATAAAACAGCGAGTCCCTGGGGCAGGTCTGTGTATTCCTGGAGAGGGTCTGTGTGTTCTTGGGGATGGCTTGTATGTCCTGGGGCGGGTCTCTGTGTCCCTGGGTCGGGTCTCTGTGTCCCTGGGGAGGGTCTGTATGTTACTGGAGTGGGTCTGTTGTCCTGGAGAGGGTCTCTGTATCGCTGGGGCGGGTCTCTGTGTCCCTGGGGAGGATTTGTGTACTGGAACCCCCATGGTGCCTGTCTCAGCGCCCCAAGAAGCAAACACAGATCAATGTTTGCTTTGACTTGAGGCTCCAGTAGCAGGTTTATGCCCATCCACACGCTGCAGCCACATGATGATCATCTGGAACCAACCCTTGGTCCAGATTCTTATTTGGGGGCCCACACCTGGTAGTGCTCAGGAGCTGTTGATGGCTCTGTGTGCCCAGGATTCACTCCTGGTGAGCATCACGGGAGTGATATACAATGCCAGGGACCCCAAACCCATGTCGTCCTACAAAGGGCCCAGAATTGAACCTAGGTCAGCTGCATACAAAGCATCTCTCTAATCCCAGAGTCCCTTAACCATATTGTCGTGGGGTTTTTGTACCCAGTCTGTGTCTCTTGCCTGCCACCTGGCTGTGGCCCTAATCCCTAAAATAACAGGATGAGAGTTTGCAAAAAGTTTATTCCACTACAAATAGAAGTCACCAAATTTTGGACTGATTTCTCTTTAACCCTTTCCTGAATTTCTAGATGGATTGTCATAATAGGGTTGTGTTTCTTTTTGCAAAAAAAAAAAAAAATGAAATCTCCAAATCAGTTACAAAGCACTCCTTCCCAAGTTCCTTTTTATCCCATCATTCAAGCCCAGGAAGACCTGCTATTCTGCCCAAGTCTCAGTTCTCATGAGACACAGGGATGCCTTCCTCACTCAGAGCGGGAATTCTTTTTTTCCCACTTGGCATCACCTCCAAATTTCCCCAGGAACAGGATGGTTTTCTCTGTGCATGCACACAGCAAGCTTCTCACCCAGCATGGTCTCCACACGAGGGTCAGAAACTGCCCCTTGGGGCTGGGGGGCATGGGGGGGGTTAGTGATTGTTTTTAAGAGTTGTCAATGATGGCATAAAGCTTTCTTTTTCTGATGTGCTCCCAGAGAAAACACATGGCAAGCAGAGAGCATGACAGGGCTTAGCACTGCCTGGCCAGATACGTTTCTCTGCCCTGGACTGGATTTCCCAGAAATAAAAAAAAAAAGGAGCTTTTTTAAAATTTTTTCAGCCAAGTCTTCCCATATAGGGATGCCCAGAGTAGTAAGCTCAGAATCTCTGGGTGTCTAGCACCAGAAAGTGCCATTCCTTTACCCTTAATGTTTTTTCCATCACTTGCTGGCACAGTGGCTGGCATGGAAGCGAATGGGCAAATGAAGAGTGATGAAAGGAACAGCGCCTGGCATGGAGTGGGGTAGGAAGCAAGCGTACGTGTGTTGGGGGGAACAGGGCGGGGTTGGGGAGGAGAGGACCAAAGCCACATGCCCAGGTCGAGTGGGGAGATGGTGCGTATCTCAGCCCCAGGTCTCCTGTGGGTCCTGGAGTCCCCTTTGAGTCCTGAGCCTTCATGCCGTGATCCCTGAGGCGTGGCACTGAATCCTCCCCAAGGATTCACGGGCTGCCCATATGCAGTTCCAGGAGCACAGGGCACAGAGACATAAGAAAATGCCTTTCTCCATTTTGCATACAATATGCAAAATGAATGTTTCATGTTGAGCTTTAAAAAATTTTTTTAAAAAAACCAACCCATGGCAGCGGCATCTTTTGGCTGGTGTGCCTTTTGGAGTTTGGGCCCTTTCTAGAACAGCCAGAGGGGGGATGATTGTCATGGAAGCAGAGTGGTGTTTGCGAGTGAAAGCCGGAGGGGAGGCTGGCGATGGTTTCTGGACGCATTATTCCCGGTGTCGCGTTGAACAAAGAGTCATTTACTGGAGGAAAAATACTCCGAAATAGGTTGTTAATGCTCTCCCGGATTGGCGGCCCCGAGAACCATACTGTGAATTGAGTGGAAGATAAATAGAAGGGGGAAAAAATAGCAAATTAAGAGGACAGATAACCTGGGGGAAGGCAGGGTCCCACTGGCGTCGGTGAAGGGGACTGGTACTAGAGCTCTGATGAATTTCCAGAAGAATCCGTGGGCTTGCATATGGCCCCATTGAGTCTGAGCAAAATCTAATCCAGGTAACGGAGAGTGGACTAGCATACGGAGTGGGATGAATTCCCCCCAGTACTCCTGAAATCTGCCAGTGCAGTATAATGAAAAATAACCGACCAAGTGTGACTCAGGGCTTAACTTCCGATCATTGCCCACCGCGACAAATGACACTTTCACCGCCAAATGTTGCCTCTTACACCCTTCAGTTTTGTCTGGATATACAGAGGAGCAATTCGTGTGAGTGGTGGCGTGGAAGCAGGGGACAGACCAGGGTGGGAGGCCTGTTCTGGGTGTCCTGGGTCCAGGTTTTCATTGGCATAAGAAGTTGCCCATTCAGAACCTCGGACAGCTCCAAAGATTCACCGCCTCCTGCTCCCACAAACTCTCGCTCTCGCCCTGGGCACTCTACATCCTGCTTGTGTGTGTTTCTCAGAGACCATCATGTGCAGAAATTGGCTGCCGAAGTGGTCAGAAGTTTGACAGCCTTGCGGCCCCTCCCCGTGGCCCATGCCACTTGGTGGGTCCTTTGGACAGACTGATACTCTGGCACAGGCTGGCCTCACCTTGGTGTTCCTTGGGATCCCGCTGGACACTGCATTGGCACAACTCTATCCCCACCACCCTCCACGAACTGCACTGTTGGGGTCAGTCTCGTTTGCCAGAGAACATTGCAGGCTGGGTTGAGTCTGTCCCCAGGGAAACCTGTACCCAGGTGTTAGGGAGACTCAGGGCAGCCCAGTGCCCCCAGACACCAGCCTGAAGGGATTTTCATTCTTGTGCTATAGGCAGAAAGAGGAGGTGGTGCATCCACCTGTCCATCTGTCCATCTCTATGTCCACCCGGTGGCCTGGGTCCTGCTGGCCTGGCCTGGCCTTTTGCTCCATTTCAGAGAGATCGTTGGCCCCCCCACTTTGAGCTTTGTATTTGGGAGCTAGGTAGGAAGGGGGTGTTTGAAAGCTAGCCTCGGTGTGCCCCGCTGGTTTAAGGACAGGGCCCCATCTGGACTCAAGAGCATATACTCCCGTCCAAATGACTCATTTTGGTGTGTATCATGCAGCCCCCTCCCTGCATCACCCCAGAGGTGTGTGGTGGCCAGTGCTCAAGCCTTGACCAGGGTAGGAGTCAGTGTCCAGTGCCATTTTAGAAAATCTTTAATGGCGGGGGGGGGGTGCGCTGGAGAGATAGTACAGTGGGTAGGGCTTTGCATGCAGCCAATCTGGGTTCAATCCTTGGCACCCTCTGTGGTCCCCAAGCCCTGCCAGGAGGGATCCCTGGGTTCAGAGTCAGGAGTAAGCCCAGAGCACTACCTGGTGTGGGTCTAGAACAAGGAAAAAAAAAGAAGAAAGAAAGAAGAGAAAATTTCCATTGAGGTACTACGATTTATAAAACTGTTAATGATCATTTCCTATGTCTATCATTCAACACCACACTCATCACCAGATACCCACCTCCCTCCAACAAGACCCCACAGACCTCTCCCATTTAGTTCCCCCAACCCCGACACACACACACACACACACACACACACATACACGCTCAGTTCCATGGACCGTTTCTCCAGCTGTCTTGCCTTTGGCCATTTGCTGCTTCCTTGCTGTGTATCTTGAAATCAAGGTCAAGGGTTTGAGGTGAAGAAGTACTCAGGTCTCCTGGTTGCATGTTCTGAGCTGTTGTTTCAGAACTTTTTTTTTTTCTCTTTCAGTCTTTCTTTGCTTTGGGGAGGGAAAAGGGGGCAGGCAGTAGCTTTATTTTAGTGTTCAGAAGCTTTAGGACTTCTTGATCTGGTCCTGAAGAACTTTCTAGGCTCAAACTACCAGAAGTGTTTCAAGCTTCTCTGCAAAAGTGGGACTGTTTAAAAATATGCGGACAGCTAGATAAATAGATAAAACTGAATATATCCATAACACGAAGATGTGAATGTGGCTGTATTTTCCCATCCTTCCTCCTTCTGGAGCACTGAAAGTGACCATGTCTGAAGGCGTCTGTTGGCTTTCAGAATGGCTGTCACCCACACAGCTCTGCCCTTAAGCTCATGTGCGCCTTTGCGGGATATAGCATTCACCCCCCATCACCCAGGAGTACTTGAGCTCTTAGTCATAGTGTTCGATGGAGGTCGGGCCAGAGTGAAATACCATATCACAGTTGTGGAGCACGAAAAAATAACCCAGAATGAGTATGATCAGTGTCTTCAATCATTTCTCATTATGTGAGTGCTAAAATAAATTCTTAGTCATCTTTATACTGATTGCATGTTGAAAGCGAACTGGGCTAAAATGAGCACCCTAAAAATGATGGACTTTATTGTCCAGTTTGTAAGCCCAGTTTGCTTACACCCTCCTTTAGATGTGTCAGGCTAAGTGAATGACATCATTGCAAGAGTTTTCATGAGTTTCTTATTTGATGACATCATTTTAACATTTCTTTTGACTCTTTTCAATGGAACTTCTGGAAAAGTCAGGATTAGGTGTGTGTTTGCACTGTAATTTAGACAGTGTGTAGCTGTGGGTGAAAGTCTAGAACATGCCTCTACATGCAGAAAGTACTAAAAGATGCCTAGTTATAAAACCAGGAAAACAGCTTCTGGAAATATCTGTGAGGGGAAATGGCTATGCAGTGAGCCCGATGAATGAGAGTGGCAGGGTTTTGTTGTTGTTGTTGTTGTTGTTGTGTGTGTGTTTTAATGGTTTTAGGATTGGTGTCTGTCTGGTACTTTGGTCATGCATTTTACTAATGATGAAGGAGTCAACTTTGTGTTATAAACCCCATGACCATTTTGAAATTATAAGTAACTAATTTGATAAAATGATGTTAATTTATATGTCTAATTTCTGGTTTGTATTATTTTGTTTAATATAGCCAAACCAAGTTTGATTCCTCCACCCCTCTCGGGGAGCCCAACAAGCTACCAAGGGTATCTCGCTCGCATGGCAAAGCCTGGCAAGCTACCCTTGACGTATTTGATATACCAAACATAGTAACAAGTCTCACAATGTTACTGGGCCCGCTTGAGCAAATTGATGAACAAAGGGAGGACAGTGACAGTGACAGAAACACCATTTGATTTACACAGTTACAAAGTTGTTCGTGAATGGGTTTCAGTCATACAATGTTCCAACACCTGTCCTTCCACCAGTGTACATTTCCCACCACCAGTGTCCCCAGTTTCCTTCCCACCCCATCCCACATCTCTGTGGCAGGCACTTTTCTTCTCTCTCTCCCTCTCTCACTCTCTCTCTCCCTCTTTCCCCATCTCTCCCCTTTTGGACATTATGGTTTGCAGTACAGGTCCTGAGAGGTTGTCGTGTTTGTTCTTCACCTCCTTTCAGCACACAGTTCCTAACCAGAGGGATCATTTCCAACTATCATTGTCCTCGTGGCTCCTTCTCTGTCCCATCTGCCCTCTGAGGGTCAGGTTTGATGGTTCTTGGAGAGGCGAGGTTGGCGGGATTCAAGTGTTTTCCATGATGACAGTGCCACAGCATTTGAGGTCCGTGTCATGGGTTCAGTGTGGACAGCGGCTCTCACCCCCAAGTGACCTTCCACTGAGCCCCCTCCTCCCCAAGGAAGGGGTGGCGGGGTGAGGGGATGGGGACCATCATTCGGGAGCAGAGCAGCCCTGGGGGGCCTCCCCAGACACTAGGGCCCGCCCGCATGGCCACCTGGCGTGTTCTGCCCCCCGCTGCCACCCTCTGTATTTAGAATGCGCTCACACCTTCCAGGAGTGTTTTGTGGGTGCGATTCCTCGACGAAGCACTTGAGATTCTTGGATGCAAAGGTTGTTGTGACAAGCGCGAGCTCTTCTCTGCCCGCCCACAGCCACAGTGTTTGCTCTGAGTCCAAGGCCTGTTGGGGCATCAGACAGCTACGGCTACAGGCAGGGGGTGGGGGCAGGGAAGGGTTGACAGTCCTCCCCGAGTGCTCCTCCCAGACCCGCTGCCCCCTGGCACCCTCAGCACAGAACTTCCCAAACTGCCCTTTCAGCAGCCCCCACCCAGGAAATATGCCCACCTTACATGGACAAGCAGGAAGTGCCCCCTGTGGCACCGAAGGCTACTACTCCACCCCACACCCCCCCACCTATAATTCCAGGACCCTTCAAAGGATGGTATTTGACCCTGTTTGGGAAACTTAGTAGTAGTAGTAGATCCATCATAACTTAATCACTTAATCACTTAACTTCCCGATAGTCGTCGATTTGCTCGAGCGGGCGCCAGTAACGTCTCCATTTGTCCCTGTCCCGTGCTAGTGTAGCCCAATGGCA
>JAOXYA010235707.1:0-19782 GCA_028565675.1 Sorex palustris | reverse complement strand
CTGGTTTTGGCATATCAATTATGCCACAGGGAGCTTGCCAGGCTCTGCCTGTGTGGGTGGGATACTCTCGGTAGCTTGCCGGGTTCTCCAAGAGGCATAAATGGGTAGGAAGTGTTTTATAATGTGTTGTGTGGCTGCTTTGTGGCCACAGGATCCGTGGTCCGGAAAGTGACCCGGAGCGTGGTGGTGGTTGGGCAGTGGAGGTCAGCTGCTGGGGTAGGGTCCCTTGGGGGTGGGGAAGACTCTCACCTACTCACCTACTCACCTACTCCACCTGGTGCGGAGTCTGGTGGTGTGGTTCTGGGAGACTTCTTTTATACTCTCGTCTGGGAGAAGCATCAATGAGTTCTGGAAGGTGACCCAATGAGGAGATTATCTGGTGCTGGCAGGGTGTGGCGTATTGGGTGTGATCCCTGAGTCGCTGGAGACTGGGGGAAGCAGGTCTGTTGAGTCCAGAGTCCAAGGTCACAAATTTCCTCATTATCTGGGTTCTGTGGGACTTCATTCTTGCGTGAGGCTCAGCTTGAGCGTGGGAGTGGTTGGGCAGTGGAGGTCGGCTGCCAGGGCTGGGTCCCTTGATAAGACATGGCAGTTTATACAAGAAAAATAAAACAAGTTTTATTCTTTTACTTGGAAAGCACAATGTGTTTTGTAAACTATTAGAAATAACTCCAGTCTCCATGGTGAGGAAGAAAGAAGTTCTGCTTTCATATATATCCTGTAAGAAGAAAGCATTTCAGTTATGACTCTGACATTATTTTTATTTTTTTACAATAGTTTTCCCCCTTCTGAATAATAAAACTACAGTACATGCCACCATACATTTGATTAGATTAACTGGCATTTGATCGTGCCCTGCCTCAAACTTTCTTCTGTTTGCCTCAGGTACTAGCTTTTTATTTTCCTGCAGAGATCAGCAACTAATGAGATTTGCACCCTTGACACTAACAAGTAAATTACCTTCATAATCTGTCAAATTCTACTGGCATAATAGCAACTCTGACTGCATTGTGACATGCAGCCTTTGTAAGGTGTTTTAAGTGGTTTGAAGATGGATGCCATATAAATATGTATGTCTAAAGATGAATATAACATTGTTCTATGATACATTTCCTTTCGCTGCAGACAAAAATCTTATTAGGGAAAAAACTCTCAGGTGTGATCAATAACTTATATTGGAAAAAGGTACAATATTCTATGATAAGTTGTTACATATACATTTTCTATATCACATAAACACTTCATAGAAAGAATGTAGTATTAAAAAGGTGGGTTCAGTACTGGCTTTTCTACATCCTGAATCTGTAACCATTAGCATGTCTTTACTTATTTGTAAAGAATTCAAGTTAATTTAATGTTTCAGGTTTTATTATTTATAAGCATTAATAGGATAATAACCACACCAAGTATTTGAGATAAAGTAGTTCACAAAAGACAGGTGATCTTGCTATGAATGACCGATATTTTTAAGTTTTAGCTAAACAGACAAATGCTACATACTGTGAAATGTACTGTTTGGGATTGTAAATTTTCTGGGAATCAGTAAAAATAATCCATACTGGACTTTAGTTTCTTTTGTAAAAAAAGAAAACTTCTTGAAAAACAAGACAATATATGAGAATATGTATAACACTGTTGGAGAAATATTATTATTATTAAAATAATGAAGCTCTTATTTGGTGGGGTAGATATTCTGGGTGTCAAACCCAGAATATCACACACTTAGGCAACTGAGCTATATCCCTGGTTCCTATGAAAATTTAAAACATTTTTTAAAATAAGTAAATTTAAAATCTTACGTATTTATTATATTTATTTAATTTTTTGTTTTAATAAAATTCCGTGGAGTTTCATTATCTCAGCTTCATGTTATTAAACATATAATTATCATAACTCCTACCACCAAGATTCTAGGGCTGTCCTTTCAACAAGAGATGTGGGGGGAGTTTTAGCAAATAATTTGATTAGGTAATAAATTATGTCAAAAATGGAACTAGAATGGAATTAGTACAAATCTTAAAATATTGTTAGGATTGGGGGGTGTCCTAGGTCCTAGTGAGCTCAAATGGCACGTTTAATGGCAGTTGGTGAATGAAGGAGACCAACTACAAGAAAGTTGGTTTCTAAAGCTGGTGTGTTGCAATTGATTTCAGGACTAAAGCATTTCTTAGTGATGGCAAGAATGGTAGTGTGGGTTAATGGAAGTAAAGGCAACTTGAAATAAGAAAATCAAAGATGTAAGCAGGTGGGCTAGTAAATGATTTGCTTCTGTGAGTTCCATACCCTAGATGGATGGCACAGTTTCGAATGGAGAAGAAAAAGGGGGTGTAAAGTCTATTTTGAAGAATGATGCGGAGGTGTAATGAATTGTTTGATTTTCCCCATACGGTGTGGTATAAATTACACTCAGTTTCCAAGGGAAAAAGGACTTTTACAGGAAAGTGGAGCAATAGTACAGCGGTGTCATTACAATATAATGAGGAGAACACCAGGACTATGTTTTAGCTTTAAGAAATAAGATAAAAAGAGTGTACTATCCTAATACTTTCTTTCTACATATTAGTGTACCTTTTTATTTATCTTATTAAAATAAGTACTGTTTCCCATGAAATGAAGCATAATATTTTCTAAAGGCTGAATTTAGGAAATATGAATTATTAAGGAAGATATGCTTTATAAATAATTCTGTAATTATAGGGCAAGAAACAATTTAAAGACCCTGGTTTCAGAATTATATTGTTTTGTGGAGTTTTTTTGTATAAGATTTAAGAATTTTGTTTTAATCTTAGAGATGTAGCATCAGCTTAGGGGTTATTTTAGTTTTTCTTCTATATATTTTTTTTATTTTTGAAATTCCCCAAGTTTATTTGGCAAGATGAAGGGCAGGAAAGGGGAAGAGGGAGGAAGGGAAGGGGAGGGGAGGGTTTTGAGAGAGCACAAGATTCTCCAGAATGGGGGAGGGGAAGGAAAAAAATGTGGCTTTTCAGGGAAGGTTAAGGTTATTTTCCATAACTGACTTTGTCCCAAATTCTTTACACAATTAGGAGTTAATTTGGCTTAGGTGGGGATTCGGGGAGGTGGGGCGTGTGAACTTCTGGGATTCTCTTTTGAATTCCTATTGCAGCCTCTGTGCATCTCAGGTCTCTCTCCTCCCAGAGAATTCTCCCTGGTCTTGTCCTGGAACTCCTGCTCTGAATGGTTTTCTAGCTCCTGAGGTGAGGCATCCTTTATCTCAAAGGCCTTCATGGTCTGCAGCCGGTTTAGATTTCAGATGATGTTTTTACTAGCATATATCAATGAGGCCCCTCTGTCTCTCTGCCTGCAGCATTTTCCCTTTACAGATTTCACCTCCTTAAATCCTTAAGGCTTACATAGGTGGAGGGTTGGCTTCTGGGAGTTCTTTAAGCTGATGAAGGGTGCAAGAGAGTGAAACCATTGAGGTTCTGCTGTAGTCAAAGCAATTGGAACTGGAAGAGTAAAAAGCTTGGTCTCAGATCAGATGACACAACTTCTAACAAGAAAATGCTCTAGGAGGCGCTTTGATTTCTTTCTTTTGTATAGTGGTGAATTACTTGTAAATGAAATCGTTAGTTTCTGTTTTTATGGTTTTACTGGTCACTGGTAAAGACCTCAGAAGTAAAATTCAAAATTCTCAGAAGTAAAATTTAGCCTTTAGTTTTGAGTGTTTCAACTCAAGTGTTTGGGCACTTGAGTTTTTTTGTTTTTTTCTTTTTCTTTTTTGGGTCATACCCAGTGATGCACAGGGGTTACTCTGGCTGTGCGCTCAGGAATTACTCTTGGAGGTGTTTGGGGGACCATATGGGATGCCGGGGATTGAACCCAGGTCGGCCATGTGCAAGGGAAGCATACTACCCTCTGTATTATCACTCCAGCCCTGGCACTTGGGTTTTACCAAGACTCTAGAATGCTGGCTCCCCTTCTGTCAACCACTGTTTAGATGGAAAGGCCCTCATCAAGTTATACCAAGCGACCCCACTGCAGTAACACTGAATGGAATTCCTAGTTGGGTTCATCTCTCCAGGATAAAATTAATACAGTAATCTAGGAACAAGAGGACATAGGCAGGGTGAGATTAGAAAGAATGGTCTAAAAAGTCCTAAAGAATGGGCCCAAGATATACAAGCCAGGATTTCTGTAAGATAATTCTCTTAAACGTTCTGCTTTCCCCTGGGCCCCCACCCCTTAAACTCTCCATCTTCCCTCCTTAAACCCAATTCAGGCTGCTCACCAATCCCCTGGTAAAGAAAATATAAAATGAGAAGGGTTGGAGAGATAGTAGGGGTGGGGGACGGTGCTCACCTTGCAGCGGCTAACTCAGCTTTGATCCCACCATCCCATATTGTCCCATATTGTCCCCCAAGCACTATCCGGAGAAATTTCTGAGTGCTGGGCCAGGAGTAAACCCTGAACATTGTGGGTCTGGCCCAGAAACAAAACAAAACAAGCAAAAGGAAAAAAAAAAAAGCGTTTCCTACTTAAGGATACACATTCCACCTTCCCTTTCCGTTCCTCAAATAGTGTTTCTACTGAATTTGGAGGTTTCTTCTCAATTTCTTTGCTTTCAAACTTGACTGCCTGAGGACAAGAACGGGAGAACTTGCACTACAATAAAACCAGCTCTATCTGCATCCTTCAGAAAACAATCTCAAACTTAAAGGGATACAAACCATTGCTAGGAACCTATCTAGGACTTGATTGAAATCATTTTCATAGGCTGTATGTGACTTGGTAAAGTGGAGAGCAAGGGAGATACCATGGGAAAACAGTGTTAAACCCTCTGCTTGGTTTCCCTTAGCACCCCTGAGTCAGAATGAGTCACTTTCCAGTTCCAATCCCACACACCTCATGAGATGTTTGTCAGTCTGCACCTGAAGACCACTTGTTCCTCACAGTGTGGGAATTGGTTGCTGTCACCCAAGTTCTTGGGGAGCTGTGGATACAGGCAGACTGAGTGCAGAGATGCTCTGCAGGAAATCAGGCCCGATGTAACACAGGTATTTCAGGCCAGTTGCCTTCTCTTACAGAAAAGAATTTTAGAAGGGGACAAAATAGTGTAGCAAAATAGTTTTTTTTTCTTTATTTTTTCTTTTCTTTCGAATACTCATCCCTCCACCAGTGCCCATTTCCCACCACCACAGATCCCAGTATCTCTCCTACCCCTATCCCCCCATGCCACCCTACCTCTGTGGTAGGGCATTACCCTCTGTTCTCTCTCTCCTTTTGGGTATTGTGATTTGCAAAAGAGTTGAGCCTGATTTTCAGGGAGAAACATTGGATGATTTACTTTCCATTGATCACTTTGTATATAAGGAGATGTCGCGTGGCCGCATTAGCGGCCGCGCAGTTTGGAAACAATGTCCTGGTTCCCACATGCCCGAGCTATGCTTGCAGAGGCTTATGGTCACCAGGGTTCCATCTGAAGAAGGCAGGATGCAGCACCTACCCCATCTGGGACCTCTTGGTGATATTGGCTCTGTTTGGGACCTGGAGCATTCTCCAGGAACTGTGGGGCCCTCCAGCGGTTTTCTTCTTTGTTTGCAAAATGGTTTTATTGGAGGAAATTTATAGAGATGTGATGGGACAGAAAGAAAGACAAATGCATGTTTAAGAGAGAAACAGGGATTGTCCAGAGTGAAGAAATCAGAGAGTAATCACTTTTGGGAGGTTCTATACAATTTTTCCAAATTGTCTCAACCTGGAGTTCTCTGTATGCCTCAATGTTCATATAGGTACTGAGAAAGGAAATGCCTTGCTCCTGTGATGCCTGTTTCTTCTTTCCCTTTAGTTTCTAACTTCTCTGCCAGTTCACTCTTCTCTGGGTGGTACCTCAGCTTCTCCACCTACAAAAGTCCCAGAATTTGCATTTCAGTGAGAGGTCTTCTTTATGCCTTTGGGATACTTCAGGGCTGTACAACTTCTTAAGTTTTATTCTTTCCCTAAAACTCATTACCAGCCACTCCCTGCTATCCCCCCTCCCCCGAGCCCCTGTATATCCTATCTACCTTCCTGTACCACTTCTTTTTGGGGGGAGGATCTGTTTTTTTTATTTTATTAAACCACCGTGAGATAGTTACAAGCTTTCTTGTTTGAGTTACAATCACACAGTGATCAAACACCCATCCCTCCACCAGTCAACATTCCCCACCACCAACATCCCTGGTATATACACCCCCTTCCCACCCTCCCCCTGCCTCCATGGCAGACATGATTCCTCATAATGTCTCTCTACTTTTGGGCATTATGGTTTGCAATACAGACCCTGAGAGTTTATCATATTTGGTCCTTTATCTATTTTCTGTACACATCTCCCATCCCGAGTGATTCCTCCAGCCATCATTTTCTTAATGATCCCTTCTCTTTTCCAACTGCTGTCTTCCCTTTGCTCATGAGTCAGGCTTCCAGCTATGGAGCAATCTATCTGTCCCGTGTACATACTATCCTTAGGTGTCAGGCTCATGTTATGTTGTTTTATACTCCACATGTGAGTGCAATCCTTCTATGTCTGTTCTGCACCACTTCTGACTGTGGTAGCTCCTTTTGTGCATGCCAGCTCTTAGGTGACTTCACCTGAGCCAGCTGGGACCCCAAAGTCCTATTCTAAGGAAACTGAGTCCCAAGGGCTCAGTTGAAAGGAAAAAAGTAGGTCCAGTCAACAGTTATTGTTACAGTGTGAGCCTCAGGAAGACTCTGCAGCAGACTGACTCTGAAAGAATCAGGAAACTTCCTTCCCTCTATGGAAAATGTGGAATCTTCCAATCGGAAACCACCACCTGGGCTCTTGGGAAACAGGGAACTTTCCCAACTCTGGAGAAGAATGCAATAGACTCCTGCAGCTAGGCCACGATCATGCATTTGTCTTCCTTTCTGTCCCATCACATCTCTATAAATTTCCTCCAATAAAACTATTTTGCAAACAAAGAAGAAAATCGCTGGAGGGCCCCACAGTTCCTGGAGAATGCTCCAGGTCCCAAAGGAGAAGATGAGAGACCCAAGGCCACCTCATTGTTACCTTGCTCACCTGATCTTCACATCTTCACAGTAGCCAAGGCAGGATAGCCTCTGAGACAGGTAAAACGTATTAATGCATGGAGGAATGGGTGCTCGATCATTGTATGACTGAAACATAAGCACAAAAGTTTATAAGTCTGTAACTGTTGTTCATGTTGATTCATTAAAAAAAAAAAGAATTCCCTGTGTCTTCCTTAGCCAATCCCTGTCAACAAATGGAGAGTTCTCCAGTCTTGCTGTGTTTTTTTTTTTTTTTTTTTTTTTTTTTTTTTGCAAAATAGCTGCCAAGTATATTAAAAGCAAACCTTTTGGTGAAGGAAAGGTAGAGAGAAAGCTATTTTGGCAACATTCCTTTTTGTAGAAATCAGCCTCAACTTCTATAGAGGTCTTTATTAGACACATTGTTCAGGTGTTAAATTTTCTGCGGGAACAAAACTTTTAAAAACACAAAACAAAACTACCCTTCTAAGGCTCCAATGACCATCTTGCACTTACTCCGAAGTAATTATTTCTATCTAAAGACTTTAAGGAGGTTATTCATTTTTTTTTATTGAATCACCATGCAATACAGTTACAAAGCTTTCATGTTTGCGTTTCAGTCATACAATGATCGAACACCCATCCCTCCACCAGTGCACCTTTTCCAGCACCAATGTCCCCAGTAACCCCCCTCCCCATCCCATTCCACCCCTCTCCCTGCCTCTATGGCAGACTCCTTCCCTTTTACTCTCTCCCTACTTTTGAGCTTCACGGTTTGCACTACAGAGACTGAGAGGCCATCATATTTGGTCCTTTATCTACTTTTAGCACACATCTCCCATCCTGAGCTAGCCCTCCAACCATCATTGACTTAGTGATCCCTTCTCTCTTCCAGCTGCCTTCTCCCCCAGCTCATGAGGCAGGCTTCCAAGTGTGGGGCAATCTTTCTGACCCTTGTCTCTACTGTCCTTGGGTGTTAGTCTCATATCATGTAATTTTATATTCCACACATGAATGCAGTCCTTCTATGTCTGTCCATAGGAGTTTATTCTTAAACGCACAGCCTTTTCAACTAGAAGCCGATTGCAAATCTTTTTGTGGATGACAGACTTCTCTAGGCCTTCTAGGCCTTGGGTCCCCATCTCTGTCATTAGAGCAAACCCTCTCCATGAGGCATAAGGAAGGCTGATTTTTGAGTCCCTGGACTGGAATAAGAGCTGCCAACTAGCATTTCAAACTCTCAAAGATCCTTTAGTTGCAGCTCCAGTGATGCAACTGCCAAAAGCAGTTGGCAGTGGGAAAAAATCAAGGATCATTGGAGATACTCAACTCACCATCCTCCAGTGGTTTGGTGCTTGGGCCAGCAGTGCTGGAGGCTTCCACGGCTAAGCTCAGCACTATTCAGGGAGCACTTTTTTACTGGCTCTTGGACATTATGGATGGATTTTCAGGATTTCTACCCTCAGGGAAGCTCAGCCCCAGTTTTTCTCCTTTGTCTCCTGATTCAAAGATGACATATCAGTATCTTCAGAAGAGCCATTGTTGTGGAACATATTTTTTTCACTCGGAGAGTTTTTCTTTTTGGGTCACACCCAGAAATGTACAGGGGTCACTCCTGGCTCTGCACTTATGAATTCCTCCTGGTAGTGCTCGGGGAAACATATGGGATCCTAAGAATTGAACCTGGGTCGGCCACGTTCAAGGCAAGCCCCCTACCCACTATGTTATCTCTCCAGTCTCTTGGAGAGTTTCTTTATTGTCACACAGTTACATAATTTAATTCACCAATTGAGACCAGAGACAAATTTTACACACACACACACACACACACACACACACACACACAGATACATATATATGTGATACCCGTCACCTGATCGTTAATCAACGGGGCTGGTCACCGCCCACTCAGGCACCCAGCAGTCTGCCAGGATGGACAATCCTTCTAGAAAGAGGTGAGCCCTGGGGCTTCCCATTGGGCTATGCAGGGCCTCTGCTCTTTCACCCCGGACTTGGATCCTGGGGTCTGGGGCGTCGGCTGTGTCTGGGGGCTGTATCTGGGGTAGGCTCTGGTGCCTGGTCCGCCCTAGCCGAGACACAGGATGGGGCTGTCATGGGTTTCAAGGGCCGCTGCCCTGCCTCTGCCCTCAGCCACTCATGGGGGTCTAGGAGGCGTGGTGGGCAGAGCAGGGGCTTGGGTCTGAGCCCTGAGCTGCCCCTGCCAGCCCTGGGGAACTGAGCACCAGAAGCTTCTCCTCAGCCAGTGACTCTGTGAAGTGGGCAATGCCGCCCACACCCCCTCTCCAGCGCCCTCCCTGCTGGGCCCGACCCCCCAGGCCACTGTGCTCCGGTCCTGGTGTGAGAGGGCTCACCTGAGTCCAAGACATTCCTGCCACCTCCTCCAGTCCCTGCAGGGCTGATGTGGGAGGGGGAGCCCCAGCACACCCCACCCCAGCATGAGCCTCAGAGTCAAGAAGGCTGCCCGCCTCATCGCCCACAGCTCTGCTTGCTCCTGCGTGCTCACCGCGAGCCCCCACAGGCTGATGTGAAGCCCCTTTTGGGGGGGCCCATTCTCAGTGGTGCAGGCAGGGGGGCACGTGCCACACTGGCTCAGCCTGCAGGGCACGTGCTGGACCACATGGGCTGTGTCCTAGCCTCGATGGTGTTTCAATGCCGGGGGTGCGGGGGGGGGTCCAGAACGCACAGACCCCCCTCCCAAAGTCCCTCACTGTCTTTCAGACCCAAGACCCCAGCTCCAACCCATCCCCCACCCCCTCCCTCAGCCTTCCCCCAGCCCCAACCTCTCGCCGTGCTTTGGAATTTGGCTCTGCGTCTCACGAGCACTGCCGAGATCCGCTTGGCCTCTGGGCTCCTCCACGTCCACGCCCCAGCCAACAGGGCCGCCGTGCAGGGCCTCACCCCCCTCGTCCAGCTGAGTGCCCTGCAGTGGTCTGGTCACCAGCTCCCCCACAGTCTCATCAAACGCTCTGGGTCCGTCTGTTTCTGCACTTTGGCGCCGTGATAATCAGCCCTTCTGTCCCATAACGCCGCATCTTTGCTGCTTGAAAGAAGCAGAGTTTTCCCTTCTTTGAACACTTTTCTGCATTCATGGTCACATGGGATTCACTCCAAGGGGCAAGGGATATTCTGGGGTGCTGAGGGTCTCAGCCTGCACCTGAGTCATTCTTCAGTGTCCCTGGGTTCCGCCATCGACACCAAAGTCCTCACCCCCACGTGTGACTATCACCCCCACACATGACCATTATCCCACACATGACCATCACCCCACATGTGACCATCATCCCCACACATGACCATTGCCTCCACATGTGACCCTCACCCCCACATATGACCATCAAGTGCAGCCCATGACACCATCAAATACGCCCCCAGTCTTTGCCACGTGCCCCCAACTGAGAAGGGGGTCTGCCCCCCAGGACGGGGCATCTGCTCTGGGCACCAGGAAGCTGACCGTCAGGGAGCGCCCATCCCAGGGGCAGGGCTCAGGGGGCCAAGGGGCTCCTAGCCTTCAGCTTGGTGTGGAACAAGCGCTGCATGCTGGGCCTGGAGCCCCCCACTTTCCGCTGTGATCGCACCTGCCGAGAGCCGGGACGGGCCTGATCTATGCTTGAGTCTCCACCCAGCTCGAGATGGGGGGACCCGGGGGCCAGGATCGGGGCGAGCTTGGGCGCCGCTGGGCCGCCGGGCGGGAGGAGTGTTTATAACATGCTCTGTCCGGCGTGGCGGCCTGGGTGTGGCCTCCAGTGGGAAACAAACATGTGCCCCCCCCCCCGTTCCGGGAGCTGCGATACCACAGGGCCCTGTGCCTGCTGGAGAGAACACGCAGGGAGCCCCGGAAGGACCCCGCTCCCGCCCTGCCCTCTGCTGCCCACCTGGGGGGAGGGCACAGGCGACAGGGAGTGCGGGCCAGGCCATTGACTCTGGTCTCTGCAGACACAGGACCCAAGTCTTGGGGCCAGTCATTGTAGCTGGACATGGGCACGGGCCGATCTCAGGGGCACCCCTGGCTGCGGGCCTGAGACGGGCACTAGTGAGCAGCACCTGGCATAGTTTCCCCAGACCCCATACTGGGCACAGAGGGCACCTGCTGGTCAGTCTGGCCAGCGCCTGGAGGGACTGTTTTCATGTGGGCTGCCCTCGGCTCCTCCCGGAGGCTCTGGCCAACCCCAGGAAGGTCTGATCTTCACTCGTGTCCCCCTGCCATGGCCTTATGAGACGGCAAACCCTGGCGCTGCCTGGAAACAGCGAGGGAGGATGTGGGCGCGATCGGGCTCGGTCCGCAGCCCGAGGCCCTGGGGACGGCACCGCCCGGCCCTGCCCTTTCCCGCCAGCCCCGTGGCTGACGCTTTCCAGGAGCTGGGCCCCGGCCACACAAACACCTTATCTGCCTGTTCCCAGCATGGGCTCACGAGTGCTCCCACGGGGCCTGCACAGCCTCCTCGAGCGCAGGGACCCCGGGACTCACCCTCTCAGCCTGGACCCTCCATGGGCTTTTCCTGTGGCAGGAGGCCTCCGAGGAGCAGATTGGGGGGGGGCCCAAGGGGTGCCATTGGGGAGTGGCCTGGGGGGCCCGCCTGGGACTGACGGGCCTCAAGCACCGAGTCCAGAGTCACATGGAATTTTCCCTTCTCTGATGGGGTCTCCTTGGTGGGTCTCGAGCCCTCCCCACAGCCCCCCAGCATTTCGTGCAGGGGGTGGGCTGCCCCACTGACAGAGCAGGCCTGTCTAGTCTTTCTGCAGGACGTTCTCTGGCCTAGCGCCGGCTCTGTCGGCAGTGGTCAGGGGGATGGTTCTGCCGACACCCCCGGTGGGGGGAGGTGAGGACTTCGTGGGCCAGAGGGACAGGAGAAAGAGGCCACTGCCCCACACTGCCCACCTCTCCAGCACGACTGGAGCCGGCGGCCTGGTCTCCGCCCAGCACCAGACTGTGGGCCTCGGCCCCGCCAGCCCAGCCTCCGGCCGCGATTCCATCCCAGTGGGAACAAAGCTCGCCTTGACCAGCCGTCCTCACTTCACCTCCCGTGAGGCCGGGTGCCGGCCGGCCTGCTCCGGGCGGCTGAGAGAGGAGGCCACTAGTGGAGCCGAGCCTCTGCAGGTGGGCTGGCCAGGGGCCCACTCCTGAGGCCCCCTCGGGACTTGCCAGCCCCAGCTCCCGCGCACAGCCGCTGTAGAGACCAGGGATCTCCCCACGTTTCCCGGGCTCTGGCCTTGAGTGCCACCTCCTCAGCAATCCCAGTAGGTGCTGGATGGGCCGCGGAGTGACCGCAGCCCCTGGGCAGCGGATCATGTAACTTAGCATCCTTCCTGCGGCCCGGCCAGCCCCACACCCTTGCTGCTGGCCCCGACCTCCCTTGTGGCACCCAGGCCGTCGCCCGCAGGATGCTCCCACACTGTGGCTGGGGTCCCGCGCAGCGGCCCGGGGCTGTGAGCGTGTCTGTCCCTCCTGGCCCTTGGCCTGGCTTGGCTCCCCGCTCCCGCCCAGTCGGGCTCTTAAACAGTAGCTGCCGGCCCAGGGGCCGAGTCAGGTCAGTGACAAGGAAGTGGATCGGAGTGGAGAGCACGGCTGGCTGCCGGGTGTCCCCAGGGAGACCCGGAGCCACTCCCAGAAACTCTCAACCAGCCTGACAGGCCGCTCAGAGATGGGGCCCGAGGGTGTCACTCGTGGTGCTGAGCCCCCGCTCGAGCACCCTCAGCCATGCTGGGACAGGGTGCAGGGCAGGGCACGGGTCAGAGACAAAGCTGGGTCCAGCACGTGCAAGGGTCACAACTGAACCCCCATCTCTCTGCCCCCTAAAAGCTTGGTTTTATTTTTAATTGGTGAGGTTTTGGGGGGCCACACTTGGTGATGCTCAGGGGTTCCTCCTGGCCCTACACTCAGGAATCAACCCTGGCAGTGCTCAGAGGACCGTATGGGATGCCCGGGATAGAATCTGGATTGGGGAGCTGGAGCGATAGCACAGGGGGGGAGGGCGTTTGCCCTGTACGCAGCAGACCTGGGTTCGATCCCCAGCATCCCATAGGGTCCCCCGAGCAATGCCAGGAGTAACTCCTGAGCACAGAGCCAGGAGGAACCCCTGAGCATCGCCGGGTATGACTGACCCCAAAGCAAACAAACAAACAGTCAGAGATTCATTACCAGGACTGTTAGCACACCCCTTTAGAGACCCACATACCCGGGGTCATGGGACAATCTCTCGGTCAAGGGTTGCCACGACCCCAGAGACAAGAGTGAACCCTGAACCATTGGGTGTGGCCCCCAAACACCAAACACTGAAACCAGACAGAAAGGGGCCATGCATGGGTCTGTATGAGCCCGGCTGGTCCCCACACCACACCCCACCCTCCCCCACAGTTCCACGGACCCCAGTCAGCATCCTTTCTCTTCCTCCTACATCTTTCAGCTGGGATTCACTCAGGGACCTGCCTGAATCCGGGGCAGGCCCACCCCCACGCCTGGGCCCAATCAGCCGACCCTCGCCCCCCACCCCTCCTCCCCCCCTGCCAGCCTGTCCCCTCTGCTGCTCACGGTCCGGTGCCTGCCTGGCTCTCAGGGCAGCAGCTGGCGCAGAGGCCACGGGCAGGGTTACTTGGAGGCTTCACTCTCCTTCGAGAGCAAGAGGGAAGGGTGGTCCTGTGGGCCAGGGTTCAGCAGCCCAAGAACGCCTGGCCAGGGGATGCGGCGACAGAGAAGGATGAGCAGGACCTTCCTTGCACGCGGCTAACCTTGCACCACACATGGTCCCTGTGTGCAGAGCTGGGACTCAGCCCCCAGCACTGATGGGCGTGTCCCCGAAGCAAACTCAAAAACAGAAAGCCAGGAACAGGGCGGGAGGGGGTGGGGGGTGTCCCTCCGCAGTGACCCTGAGGACACACCCCGCGCTGAGTGGAGCCGTGGGAGGACCCCAAGTGGCCGTGGTGGGAGGGATGTGTGGCCTAGCCAGCCCCATTCTGCAGATGTGGATGGGAGCCTGTGGGACGGGGACAGCAGGGTTCAATAAAGAAACGGCGCCTTGGGGCCGTGAGGGGGGGGGGCTGGGCCTAAGCTCCGTCCTGGTGGGTAGCAGGGCAGGGTGGGGACTGTGGCCAGGCAGGACCTGCAGGCCAGTGAGCTGGAGACACTTGGGACAAGCCCCCGGGACAGAGCTTGTGACGACCCCCCACGCCCCGGCAGGCCACCCACTGCCGACAGCTGTCCCCTGGGTGGGGCCAAGGCAAATGCGCAAGCCGGCCTTGGCGAGCTTCGGCTTCTGTGTTTTTCTCTATACCCGGCCCATATTTTTTTGCATCAAGTGCGCATTATTTTCCACTGAGGACAGAGAGGCCCTGCCCTGGGGCGCAGGGCCTTCTGGGATTTCAGGGGTCACCGACCCCTGCAGGGAGGTCCAGTGGGGGACAGACTGTCTGCCCCTCTCCCTGCTGTCCCCTCCCTGGCCTTCATCCTACATCTGCTCACCAGGGTCAGGCCCTGGTGACCCAGGTCAGTATGGGTGTAGGGCTGCGGGGAATGCATGTTCCAGAAGCAGGGGGCTGCGCCCACACAGCCTCGCGGCCAGAAGACTAGGGAGTCCCCCTCATGGACCAGGGGCACCCGCTTGGAGGAGGAAAAGGGGGTGCCCTCATGCACCAGGGCTTCTTTCCATGGGGGGGCACCAGAGAGGCACCGGGGGTCAGGTAGAGCCCCTTGGCTGGGGTTCCCCGTGGGGATGTGCCACATCAGACTGGCCACCAGGGCCTGCCTTGGCATGGACGTCCAGCCGGGTGGCCTGCGCTGGCTCCTTCTGCAGGTCTCTGTGCCGGGCACTGCGCCGGGCGCCGGCCACCAAGGGCAAGTCCGCGAGTCCACAAGCCTGGTGCCAGCTGGCGGCACCCCAAAACCCGCCGTCTGAGTGGTCCGCCTCCGCCCCAGGAATGCGCCTGCCCCTGGGGCGACGCTTCGGGCTGGAGTTGGAGGAGCCCGGGGAGGGGGGGGATGCCAGCCTGAATGCCCTGTGCCAGCAGAGCCAGCCCGGGTGCAGGGTGCCAAGGTGAGTCCAACCCAGAGGGAACGAAGAACTGACTGGCTTTAGATTTGGGGGCTGGCGCTTGCCTGTTCCTCTTGTGCGGTCAGACTGCGCGCACCTAGACCCCGAGAGGGCGAGACCGACCCGACGGCCCCTGAGTCAGCCCTGAGATGAGGCTGTCAGCCCGGGTGCTGTCCTCGCGGGTGTGTTTGGGTGCCCCAGAGCCCATCTCACAGGGTGGGTCTTGCAGCCAGCACAGGACCAGGCCCTGGGCAGCCCCTGGCCTGGCCTGGCGCTGGCAGAGGAAAGGACGCGGTCGCGGTGCTGGCCACCTGCCTCCAGCTGCCCACCCAACCCCTCTGCCTGCCCGCCGCCCCCAGGGAACCTCCTGCAGGACCCTGGCGGGAGGGGCCCTGCCTGGCCTCTGGACAGCGTCTGGCTGCAGGGCCCCTGGCAGGCCAGGCCCCGCAGAGGGCTCAGGGGGCTCCGCTCTGGCCCCCTGCTCCAAGCCTAGTTCAAGCCCAGGCTTGATGGAGCAGCTGGGTGAGGTGACCAGGGCGGGCAGCGCCTGGCCACTCCTCACCGGGTCCTCATGTACATCCTGGGCCCGGAGTTGGAAAAAGTCCCAGGGTCTCTGAGCCCCCCAGCTGGTGACGCCCCACACTGAGGCCTGAAGCCTGGGGCGAGGGCGTGCAGGAGGGACAGTCACGTGTCCATGGGCTGTGGTCAGGAACAGCTGGCCTGGCCTGGCCTGTCGAGGCAGCACCACAACCTTCCCTGGACACAGGTACACAGGGGGCTGCTGGGAGAGCCGGCTGATGCCCCATGTCCCCACCTGTGCCCATCTGACCCTGTGCCACGTGTGAGGACACACCTGCCTCTCCTGAAGCAAGGCAGCTCCAAGGAGGAAGCAGGAAGAAAACAGCGGCCTCAGCTGTGCCGATCACATAGCAAGGAGGAGGCATCCCGGGGGCGTGTCAGTGGCTGAAGCCCCCAGGGTGGAGGGAGTCCAGCTGCCTCAGAACCCACTGGGACCCCCAGTGCTTCCTGGTAGGGCAGGACACCAGCTGAGCACAGGGGTAGGCTACTGGGCTCCTCCGCACCCCCGAGCCCCAGAGACAGGGACCCGGCAAGGCCGGCCTGTGTCACAGCCCGCAGTGCACCCTGAGTGCATCCCGAAATTCCTTTCATCTTTGTTTTGATGGGTGAAGTTCAATGCCAGAATAGCCGGTTTATGAGTCATCGGGGGGGGGGGCGGGGTGGAGGCCCAGGAAGAAGAGCAGAAAAAAGTGTATTCTGCAAAAATGGGAAATGGGGTTCAGTGGGTTACCCTGAGGAAAGAAGCAAGTGTCAGGAGAAGCCCCGCAGGACACTGCGGTTCTGTGCCCCTCCCCTCCCCTTCCTCTGCGCCCCAGCAAGGACGGGAGAGAGGCCTGCGGGGTCCCCCCTGCCCTGCCCAGCTCCCCGTAGGAGTCTAGAGGCATCGGCAGCCCCGGCAGCTCAGCGCCTCGCTCCTTTCTCAGGGACGAGTGGGCGGCCGGGAGAGACCAGTGGGGACAGAGCTCGTCCCAGGACATCCTGGCCCGGAGACCTCAGAGGCCCCGGGGCCAGCAGGAGTGACCCCCAAACACAGACCTGGGGGAGCCACTGATAACTATGGGCTGAGCCCAGAACGGAAATGCAACAGCAGAGAACTGAGAATCAACACTGTCCACACAGACACACTCATACACACATACAAACACACATTCATATGCACACACACAGAGACACACTCATACACACACACGCAGACACTCATACACACACAGACACACACTCATACACACACACACATGCTCATACACACACACACACATATGCAGACCGATGTGCACCTGTAACTCCCAGGTGCTCATTTCCACCACGGATGCTTCTGACTCGCAGTTTCTCAGCTGGGGTACCTTCCAGTGTCCCCCTCTTGGGCCCTCAGTGTGTCAGGCCCCATCCGTGTTACTTCCTTGCACTATAAAAAGCCTTCGTCCGAGGCCCTGGGGAGCGCACATCCTCCCAGGGGGCCTGGGCCTGGCTGAGAAAACTCGGTTCTCAGGACATTTCTCATGTTCGAGCCTCAGGAGGGGTCCCCAGGGACCTGGAGACAACATGGATGCCGAGAAGTGGTGGGGAGGGGCCTCTGTACTGCCAGGAGGTGGGCTAATAGACTAGCACGCGCAGGAGCTCGGTAGCACGCTGCGTGTACTCGGTTGACAACATGGATGCTCAGCTGAGACCGCGTGTGCTCGGCTGACATGTGCATGGGCTTGGCTGACAGCGTGTATGCTCAGCTGACACCATGCGTGTGCTCAGCTGACACCGCGTGTGCTCAGCTGACACTGTACATACACTCGGCTGACACCATGCGTGCACTTGACTGACACCGCGTGTGCTCGGCTGACACTGAGTGTGATCTGCTGACACCACGCGTGCACTTGGCTGACACTGCGTGTGCTCAGCGAAGACCGTGCAGGCACTTTTTGGCTAAGGATGCAGGAGCCAGTGGGGGGTGCCGGTGGGGCAGGAATCACACCTTGTCTGCAAGGGGTGCTGGCAGAGGGGGCAGCAGGGGACGGGGCTCCCCAGCAGGCCGTATTCCCAGGGGCTCTGGCAGCTGGGCAGGGACCCTGAGGGCCGGGTCAGGGACAGCAGTTGCCCCCCACACCCCCATCTCCTTGGGTGACAGGAAATCTGGAGGCTTGGCAGGTGAGCTTCCTCTGATCTGGTGCCCAGGTGGACGGGGACAGCTGATGTTTGGGGGGTCTGGGCCACGCTGGCCGTGGGGTCCCACCAGGCGGGACAGTCCTGCCACCCTCTCACCAGCACCAGGGAAGGCTGAAGCCCGAGCCGCGTAAACACAAAAGCGGGCGAGGGCGCCCCGTCTGGCTCCAGGACAGGGCCCGACCCATGCCCCCACGCCCCCCGGGGGCGCCGCAGCCGCCCCGCTGCGGGAAGGCGCCCACTCACCTCGGGCGCGCCTGCGTGTCCTGGCCGCGGGGCTCAGAGCATCTCCCGGCGGCGGGTCCCGGGCCGGGCCGGAGGACGGAGAAGTCCGGGGAGGAGGCGGGTGCGCGGGGCGCGGGTGCGGGCGCGGGGACCTCTCGGTCCCGCAGCTCTGTCTCCTCGCCCGAGTCTCCGGCCCAGGCGGAAGCGCCGTTTTTCGAAAGTAAAGGAAGAGCGAGGGGCCGGCGCCGCGGAGCGGCCAGATGTGAGCCCGCCCGAGCCCGACGCGGCGCGGCGGCCAAACAGCAGGCGCCCAGGATTAACCGTGTGTGTGCCCGGCGGCCGCCCAGTCCCGCCGCCGCTGCCGGCGCCCGGTGCCCCCCAGCATCCGAAAGCCCCTCCGGGACGGGGGACCTGGTGTGGAGAGCTGGGACCCCGAGGCTCTTGGGAGCCAAGGAGAGACACAAACAGCTCGGGGCCACAGGTGGCGAGGGGTCTCCTGGACCTGAGCCACCACAGGCAGGTGGGGGGACACTAGCGGCCCCCCTAACGGTGTGCCCAGGAGAGGACTGCGGCCACCAGATCAGTCTCCCCAGGAACCTCTGAGAAGGGGGGGTCCGGCGTCAAGTGAGGCTCAGTCTCTGACGATGTTCCAGGCCTCAGCTGCCACCAACTCCGTGCCAGCATGGCTGTCCCCTGCCCCCTCTTCCCAGAAGCTGCTCTGGTCAGGATGGGGCCAGGCTGACCTCCATCCTAAATGGGTGCGACTGGATTGTTCTGGAATCTATCTTTATCAGCAGAAGAGGAAGGATGGGGGGGGCTGGGGGCCATTTGCAGGCACAGAACATTGCTGTGTGGACCATTTCTCTGTGCTCCCCCTCCAGCTGGCAGCATTCCCTGGATCCCGAGGCTCCAGCCCCCAGGGTCCGGCTCCCTGTCCGAGTGGGGAGACGTCTGGGGTATGCCCCCTCCTCTCGGCCAGGGTCACACTGCTCCCCCATGTCTGCAGGCAACTGAGGGCAGGGGACACCCCAAGACAAACAGCATGTCAGGGAGACAGGAAAACAGCGGCTGGGAGGACGTGAAGGTCCAGGGTGAGGCCCAGCCCCCAGAGCCCCTGGAAGCCTCTCCCTTCAGTGGGCGGGGGGGTGGCCCAGAGCACCAAGGACACCCCCACCCCAGGAGGGCTGAGAAGCTGGATCTGCAGCACAGAGGCGCTCATGGCTTCAGGCCACGGATCATCCTGGCCAGCCCAAAGCTCAGCTCCCTGCAGGCAAGGCCTGAGGGCCACAGCCTGAGGGCGCACCCTGCCCTGGCACAAGAGGCTCTGCGAGGGGCTCATGCAAGGAGGAGGCAGGCTGTGCTCCCTGCCACATGGCTGTGGGGCAGGAGATCTGGGCAGAGTTCCCTGCTTGGTGCTCATCCCGATGGTGGCCTCACTGAGCAGTGCTCCACCCTCTGGCTCCCCCTACGGGCGCTAAAACAAACATGTCCCCAGAGGTGACCAGGAAAGTCTGAATCTGCAGAGCCTGCACAGGCCCAGGGCCCGGGGCCCAGATCCTGCGGCGTGTCCAGGCAAGAGGCCCCGGTGGCCGTTGCTGGCGCAGCGCTGGGCCTGAACAGCTTCTCTGGGAACCACCTGGGCTGAGCAGCGCTCAACCCTGCTCATGTCCTGTTTCTCCTCAGAAGTCCACTTCCAGGGGGCTGGAGAGATAGCACAGCGGGTAGGGCGTTTGCCTTGCATGCAGCCAACCCGGGTTTGATTCCCAGCATCCCA
>JAOXYA010235327.1:0-19786 GCA_028565675.1 Sorex palustris | reverse complement strand
AGGCCACGTTCTGCTCAGGCCGAACTCCTAAGAAACAGACGGGGCTTCGTGACACGCTTCACCCGCTGGTCTGAGGAAGGTTTGTACGAAGGAGAACCCAAAATAGAAAACCGCAAGTGATCACAGAGCACGCCAAAGCAAAGGAAACGTTTCAGCGGAACTCATTCCCATCCTTACCTCAAGGAGTCTCGCAAACTATCAGACAGCGGTAATCCTGAGAGATTATGTATTTCTGGAGCTAGTCAAGCGGATAAAGGCTGACTGGCCCCAGGAATTCCACTTGGGGGGATGGGTGCGGGTGTTGGGTCACACCCCAAGGCTTACTACTGGCTCAGGGCTCAGCAGACCATATGGGTGCGGGAGATCGAACCCAGGTGGGCTGTATGCTGTATGCAAGGCCAGTGGGAACTTCCCTGCTGTCCCAATCTCTCTCTGCCAGAAAATTCCTACTCTTTTTCTTTTTTTTTTTGGGGGGGGGAGGGTCACACCTGGCGATGCATAGGGGATCTGAAGGGCCAGTAACATGTGAGGGGCTCGGGTTTTTTTTTTTAATTTTCCTTTTGCTTTTTGGGTCACGCCTGGCAATGCACAGGGGTTACTCCTGGCTCTGCACTCAAGAATTCCTCCTGGCGGTGCTCAGGGCACCCCATGGGATGCTGTGAATCGAACCCGGGTCAGCCGTGTGCAAGGCAAACGCCCTACCCGCTGTGCTATCACTCCAGGCCCGAAATTCTTAACTCTCAACCACAGGGAGGATCCTCAGACATCTGCAGTGACGCTACGGGAAATGGACCTTTCTCCTGAAGGGCCAGCAACATGTGAGGGGCTTGGAACCACACAATGCACGGATTCCCTCGAGCAGCGGCCATCAAAATGGGATCCTCCAGCCAGCACCCCTGGAACTCCTGGGAAACTTTCGCTTTGGCGAGCAGAGACGCAAAGCTGACCTCTCCCACGGTCCACAGCTGGCGTACTGGGCGTTACTCCCCCTGCCCCCCGCCGCACCCGTCCCAGACCTGGAAGGGCACCGTCGTGGGGGAAGGCAGTGAGGATGATCTCATGAGTAAGTAAGTACAGGTTCAGCCCAGAGTGGCTTTTTAGTTCTCTGTGACCGATCTTTCACTGGGTAAGAAGTTTCATCTCCACGAGGAGCACCATCCAGGGAACATGAAACGCGCTGCGGGGACTCAGGGTCCCGTGGTGCCAGGTAAGCCCGCCAACCTAGTCCAGTGTGCCTTTCGGGAAAGCAACTAAGGGGCTTCCACTATGTCTGTGGCGCAAGGAAAGAGAAGTCAAGACGGTCGGCGTGGAACCTCGGCAGGCAGCGGCCTCGGTTCCTGCACCCCAGCATCTTATGCGCTCCCGACCCCAGCACAGAGCAAAGGGGGGCCCGCAACACCATGGCGCGTGTTCGAAACCAGAACAAAACCAAAAGAGTGTGTCCGCTAGGAGGCCTAGCACAACCCCCTCAGAACATGCGCCATCTACGTCATCTATGTGCCCATTCAGAGGCCGGATGGGCCAGGGGCCCCGCGCGCCAGAGAACTCCTTCACTAAACTCCCTTGGTCTGTCTGCCTGTCTCTCTCCCTCTCTTCTCTTTTCTCCCTCTCCTCTCCTCTCCTCTCCCTCCCTCCCCTCCTCTCTCGTTGTGGTTGGGCAACACCCAGTGATGCTCAAGGTTCCTCCTGGCCCCACACTCGGTATTACCCCTGGCAGTGTCAAGAGGACTCCATGGGATGCCAGGGATAGATCCGGGTCAGCCGTGGGCCACTCACACACCCTACCAGCTCCTGGTACCTTCTTTCACTGTCCTGCGAGTGAAATCCGTGGATCTGAGCACTTCCTCACCCTTCCTCCACCCCGCCCCCACAGCTGGAGGGGTATCTCAAGCAAAGCTCGGCATTCAGAGGTTCCAGGCTGACCGTGGAGGCAGAACAACTCTGGGAGACCCCCAGCCTCACTCTCCCAGGGGCTGTCTCCCAGTTTCTGAAACTGCTATGGACAGACTTGACTCTATCAAGATCTTAAAATTCTTCCTTTGGGGGAGAGGGGTGGGGTGCTTTGGGGTGACATCCAGCAATGCTCAGGGGTTACTCCTGGCTCTGCACTTGGCAATTACTCCTGGCAGGGCTCAGGGGACCATATGGAATGCTTGAGATCGGACCTGGGTCGGCAAACACCCTCCTCGCTGTACTATCACTCCGGCCCCAATATCTTAAAATTCTTGGCTCTGCCTTCCTGCTGTTCATCGATTTACTCGAGCAGGCACCAGTAACATCTCCATTGTGAGACTCGTTGTTACTGGTTTTGACATACCAAATACGTCACAGTAGCTTGCCAGGCTCTGCAGATCTTCCAAGCACCAAGTGGAAACTACCTGTGCTCCCCGGGGGGCTCCCACCCTGTCCCCGGTATCTCAGAGGTAACTTCAGGTCAACTGGATGGGTGGTGCCCCTGAGAACAGACAGGTGTGAGCTGGGTGCCACGAGAGTAAACAGAGGCGTGAGGGGGGCAGGCAATGGCACCACACACACCTGGGTCATCAGGAAAAGCACCTGCCCACACTCCAGGTGGGGCCAGGAGAGGCAGCAGTGACCAGCAGGGCCGCAGGAAGGCGCTGGTTTGAGTGCATGACTCCCTAATCCCCTGCCTCCCCAAAGACAAGAAGAGGGGCTGCCGTGGCTCCTGAATCAAACCTCCCGGGCCGAGGCAGGGCCCAGTGCCTGCCCACTCCTGGTTCCCCCCATTTTCCTCCAGGTCCAGGAGCTCTATTTCCCGCAGCCTCGCTCAGTGAAACTGGCCTGTGAGGGGGCCGAGGAAATGAGCGTCGGGAGAGACGTTCCAAAGGCAAAGGCATCTCCCACCCCGGCAGAGGGCACTGACGACGAGCTGCAGAGGAGGCGAGCGCCAGCACACAGAGCACAGAAGCCTCTGCCGGGACTCCAGGGGGACTCCAGGCAGACTCTGACCCCACGCAACGCCACGGTCTCCAGGCTTGGCACGGGCAAGGCAAACACATTTCTTGGGGGTTGAGTAACAGGCTGAACAAATTTGTTAACTACATCCAAGAATTTCAAAAAAAATCAAAGATGCTGAAAAATATTTAAGAGCAGCTAGAATCCCATCTTGGTTGACTCCCAAGTTGACAGAACTTCTCCTTTCTTCACATCATAGTGACAATGCCACCGGCCAGTAACCTAGTGGCCCCAGAGTTGCCTGAAGCAGGATCCCACAGACTGTTCATACCCGCAAGGCTGAAGAAACTCAAGAGGCCTCTGGTCTGAACCCAACACCCTACTGGTGCCCCCGTACCCCTAAATGCGTGGCAATGACAAAAATAACTTTCATCCAATACTCCCAACAACCACAACATGCGTGTTCAACAGGCGACGAGTCCAGTGACACTTGCTGTGTCTGTGTATTTATCTAGAGAACAATTTACGTGATTCGGGCTGGAGCACTAAGGCAGCGGGTAGAGCACTTGCCTTGCATGTGGCCAATCTAGGTTTCATCCCTGGCACAAGTGGCACGCCGAGCCCTGCCAGGGGTGATCCCAGAGCACAAAGCCAGGAGTAAGCCCTGAGTACCACCAGATGTGCCCGCCCCCACTAGTATCAAACAGATTTACTTGACTCGAGAACAGTGCTTCCTTCATATGAATGAAACAGTACCTCAAAAGGTCTTTCAAAATCTATCTGCAACTGGGGCTGGAGTGATAGCGCAGCAGGTAGGGCATTTGCCTTGCACGCGGCCGACCCGGTTTCAATTCCCAGCATCCCATATGGTCCCTGGAGCACTGACAGCAGTAATTCCTAAGTGCAAACCCAAGAGTAACTCCTGAGTTTCGCCGGGCGTGACACCCCCCCTCCACCCAAAAAGCAGAAAAACAACAACAACAACAACAAAACTATCTGAAACTAAACAGAATAGGACACAGACTTGGTCCTGACCCAGCTTTTTTTTTAATTCTATTTTTATAGAGTTGTTCATAATATTTGATTATATTTAATATTTGAACACCAATCCATTACACCTTCCCACCACCATATTTTGGGTGTTTCCATCCCGAACCCCAAACCCTGCCCCAAAGCAAAACCCAAACAATTTATTTTGTATTGCTTGTTTGTTTTCAGTCTTTCTGCAGTTTTTTAACACGGCAGTAACACTGAAATATGAACTGGAGCTTCCTAAAAGAGGCGATACAGACAGAACTGTACAGAAACATCCGCCAAAGCCAGACTTCCAGTAAGCAAAGGCAAGAAGAACCAAAATTGGAGCATGGGGTCAGAGGGAACATAGGCATTTGACCACCACCTTACAGTCAAATGTGGGATGGTCAGGGGAGGCGTTTTAAGATTTCAGGGAGACTACAAGGCCGCAGAGCCAGTAAAACGGCCCCCCCGGAAGAACCAAAGGTCTTCAACACAATGGTCCCCGCCTCTGGCTTCACCAGTTAACCACGAAACCACAGCGGATGGAAACTCTGTGACCTAACTGCTAACTGCAGCTCATAACCCTGCTGCGAAACCAGAGCCGGGTGCTTCCTCCTGGCCCTGCCCGATGTCGCCAGCGTACAAGTCACATTTCGTCATGCCATGGTGGAGCCGAGACTCGGTCTGCTTCCAGACCAGAGAGAAGAAGCCAGGTGGGGCCTTATTTAAAGAAGGAAGCATATTACTACCAGCAAACGGCATGCCTCAAGTTTCCTAACCTTACAGAGCAGAACAGGCAACTTTGGGGGAAACTTCTAAACATCTGGCAAGCAGCTTGTATTGTCACGTAACACATGGAGTTTGGAGAGGGGAAAAGAGCTGGACGGTTCTAAAGGGAAACGTGTGTGTCTCTCTCGTGCAGAGGGGCTGCCTGAGAAGAACCCTCTTCTGGCCCTGCATGTGGCCACTCGGCATTTCACTCCACCCACAGAAACATCATCACATGTTCATGATGTAGTAGATGCTAACTTAACACAGGGAAGACGCAGATAAACCATGAGGATCCTGTCTGAGGAAGCCAATTACTTTTTATTTGGGGGGGTGGGGTTTTGATCTACACTGGGAGATCCACACTCGGCAGCGCTAGGGAGCTATTCCTGACTGTACCCAGGGATGAGATGCCTGGAATTGCACCAGGGTTGGTTGTGTGCCAGGCCTTTATCCCCTCAACACAACACAACTCAACACACCTTTATCCCCTCAACACAACTGCCAACGCTTCTAAAGCTTGAATGGTCAGGTGAGGACGGCAGAGAGCAACGGTCATCCGTCCACTCCTCCAAGCACACAGCAGCAAACTGAGCACTGGGAGTGTCGACACACGCACCCTCCAGCAGGTCGGCTTCAAGCTAGTGGCACCCCACTAACAAGGCACCAGACCCAGGACGGTTAAGCAAAAGAAAGCAACTGAACCTGACAGAAAGAGAAAATATTTTTTATCTGTTTACGCTCTTCCAAGGAAAACAACAATAAACAAATAAAGGAAACAACACCCCCCCCCCAAAAAAAAACTCCCACACACTTCACATTATTCTGGTCTCCTCTCTTCAAATCCTTTTCCTTGTATTTTGTTTTCGGGCCACACTCAGTGATGCTCAGGGGTTACTCGTGGCTCTGCACTCAGGAATCACTCCTGGCAGTGTGATATGGTATGCCGGGGATCGATCCCAGGTCCACTATATGCAAGGCAAAGGCTCTACCACTGTACCCTTGCTCTGGCTGCTTCCTCTTCAATCTTTTTTTCTGGCTTTTGGGGTCACACCCAGTGATGCTCGGGGGTTACTCCTGGCTCTGCACGCATGAATTATTCCTGGCGGTGCTTGAGGGACCATATGGGATACTGGGGATCAAACCCGGGTCGGCTGTGTGCAGTGCCCTACCCGCTGAAATATTCCTCGGGTCCCTCCTCTTCAATCTTAACAGCAGAAAGTCAACCCAAGTTTCTGTCTGAACTAAGTGTAAGCTCCCTGCTCTGGCCAGTATCTGAGAACCATTCTGACCAGCCCCGCCCCCACCTCATCCTAAGAGGCCAGGAAGGAAGCAGTAGAAGTGGGGGCGTCGGCAGTGGGAACGCTCCATCCCCATCCCAGCCCCACAATGCGCACAGCACAGCTCGGCGCTGACGCTGGGAACATTCTGCACAGAAAGCCCCGGCTCACAGCCCCCGCACACGTGAACCACCGTGACATTGATGGCTGACACTCCCCCTTCCCCGAACCAGGCGACTCCACACCCTCACCAAACGCACCCCCGAGAGCCTTCCACATGAGGCGGCTGCCACTTGAGTCTGCCTGCTCACGCTCCACTTCATTAGAGCACCTCGGTCCTGAGGACACGTTCCCAGGAGGGTCCGAGCCAGTGGAAGAGATGGGGACATGATTCCGCGGGTCCCTTGGGTGACAGTGATCCGCCTGGTGGAAAAGACTGGGGAGCGCTGTGACATAGGAGCCAGGGAAGAAGCTGGTACCCGGTTGCCGTGGCAACCACAAAGCATGCTGGCTAGGTCATAATTTGCATGGGAGGCGAACACTCTCTCCCTACAATCAGGCCTCTGATGGAACAGGACAAGGACATGGCCACAGCAGTTTAAAAAAAAAAAAAGCGCTGTGACTGAGTTCCAACCGTTTTCTTTAAACCTACAAAAGTGGTAGGAGTGTGAGAGCTCACCAGGAACCTGGCACAAGGCATGGGGCAGGGAGCCCACCGCCAAGAAGCTCAGCATCCGTCCTCAGCCCCTACTCATGGTCATTCCAGTCAAATGCCCTCTGCCCAGCAGACAGGCACTACAATGGACCCCTGCACAGCACCCCAACCTGTCACAGGGAGAATAACTCGTCAGAGGAGTCCAACATCACTCATGAAAGTTTGATACAGTTCAAGGAAGAGAGTGACAAGAGCAAATGTCAAAAGGAAACCGTCCCAGCAGAAAAAGTTGCAAGGAAAACCTGCCCCTCCCTGCCCGATAAGTTCTACACAGTGTTCCTCTACTACCCTCTTCCCAATTAACTAGCCAGAGAGCTGAATCTCAACGCATGAGACAGAAATTCCGCAACGATGTTCAGCCTCAAGAGAGAGGAAGGGGAGCAACAAACAGTGAGTTTGAGCTCAAACCAGAAGCCAGCAGTTGTCACTTTCCCAGTGCTTTCCAGGCCTGTCAACTGGCTTTTAAGTCAATTCTTGCTCTGGGGTGAAAAAACAAACAAACAAAAAACAAAAAACAAAAAACAAAAAAACAGAATGGAAGAAATCGCCTGGGGTTTTGCCTTTCCCTAACAAAGGTGGAAAAAGTGTTTCTCTGCTTTGGCCACTATTCGAGGATGCTAATGTGATTGTCCTACATTGTGCAATGTGGCTGCCTACAAAAAATAGAAAGTCAGCACCCAGAGCACATCCCAGGTCAGACTGATTCTGGCCCAAGCCAAAAGGCTTACCAAGGCTTCTACAAGTACTCTCGTGTAATTCTTTTTTTAAAAAAATAACTTTTTAGGGGCTGGAGAGATAGCACAGCAGGGAGGGCATTTGCCTTGCACGCGGCCAACTCAGAACCAGGAATAACCCCTGTGCATCGCCAGGTGTGACCCAAAAAGCAAAAAAAAAAAAAAAAAAAAAAAAACACCCTTTTTAATACACACAGTGGTGCTCAGGGCTTAATTCCTCTTAATTTATTTAATTCTTAACTCTGCACTCAAGAATTACTCCTGGCAGTGCTCAGGGGACCATATGGGATGCCGGGTATTAAACACGGGTGGTCTGCATGCAAGGCAAACACTCTACCTCTGTACTATCGCTCCACGCCCCTCTTGTGTAATTCCAACGCTGTGTTTTCTTGAGTCTGCCTAGGGGAAACCTACAGAGCCCCCCACCCCTGCTCAGCCTCCCTAAGGCCTTGTCAGCACTGCACCCAGAAAAAGGTGAGGAAGCAGGAGTTGCGAGCACCTGGTTGGTACAACAGGTAACTTTCATGAGCTGTGAGGAAACAATTCAGAGGCCCTGCCGGCCAGAAACCCGGACTGGAACTCAGTGATCGCGGCCCTTCCCATCTGCTAACTGGCCTGTCGCAAGCCCCACACAGTTTGTCAACACATCCAGCCTCCTGCCAGCTCGTGAGGTCAGTCAGACAAAGCCCTGACGCACGCGAGGCTTCCAGAACCGTGAAAGCACAAAGAAGCCCCTCGTGTGGGAAGGCTCAGCCGTCGGCCAGCGTTCCCCAGCACAGGCCACCAGCCAGATGCCATCAGGCCGTGAGCGGGCGTCCCACAACATCCAGCAACCAGGTTAACGGAGCTCCAGGCGCCCACCGGGCCCGTCTCTCCACGGGATTGTGGGCTGAGGCGGCGGCAGCTGGCTCCAATCGCTCTGTCTGGAGGTGCCGGAAGGGCAATGGCATCTGGGGCCCACCAAGAGCTGTCCTACCCGCTTCATACTCACTTCCTTCCCCTCACAGAAGGAAACCTTAAACATACTCGTCACCTCGCTCAGATGCTCACCGACCCGAACACCCCAGTCACTCGCCTGCGTCCCACCGAGGGGACACTCTCCCCACTATCCTGCCGTGACTGGCTTCTGTTTCTGGAATGAACATGAACCCCAAGCACGAAGCCAGGGCCAAGGCTAATGGTTCATCTTTTAAAATTCGTCCCAGAGCCCGCAAACAACATCAGCTTTGGTGGACAGACCAGTACGCGTGGGGATCTCCTTTCTCCAAGGACGGACGTTGGCGTCTCTCTCCCAAACCCCAGGATCCGCAGCGCCCTGGAAATATTCTGAGAACACAACGCTTGCATCTCTCCCTCAGGGGATTGCATCTCATCCCTCAGGGGATCTTCACTCTCAGGGGATCTTCACTCTCAGGGGATCTTCACTCTCTACCATTCACTGTGCCCTAAGACTAAAACACCGGGAGAGCTTTCCTGCTTAGGCAAGAAGTACAATCTCTGCTGCCTCGATTCTCTCATCTATAAAATGACAAAAACACTGATACTGGGGACATTGGTGGCGGAAAATGTACACTGGTGGAGGGATCGGTGTTCGATCATTATATGACAAACTCAATTGGGAAAGGTCTGGAACTATCTCATGCTGATTCAATAAAAAAATTAATAAATCTAAAGTAAATAAAATATTTTAAAAATAGCAAAAATACTGTATTTCACCAAAAAAAAAACATTGCAGATTTTATGCAGATTTATGCAGATCTGGGGATTGAGGGGGAGAGAACTAGGTGTGACCATGCATAAGTTTTTTCCAATTGTGTTGGCACTGTTGTAAAAATAGGGTGGGGTGGTTATGTGGCGAAGATCATGCAGTGAAACACAGTGATGGAGACCAAATCCGGAACAGCTCACTGTGAGAGTGAAATAGGCTAACTGCCTGAAGAATCCAGAGTGGTGGGCATGCCCAAGTGATCTGAACTAGGGCCTGGGGAGACGGTTGGGTGGGCGCAGGCCTGCCTCACGCATGCATTCAACCCAGGGCACCTCCTGCACTAGGTGGCCAGTGTGATGCCTGGCACCACAGCAAGGCAAAAGTGTCAGCAGTGCGAGCCCATGTATGACCCAGCGATGGCACAGCCCAGGGGAAGGAAGTGTGGGGAAAGCAACTAATCTCCTAAACAGCCTCAATACAGGTGTTGGCAGCGGTGACCCTGCGAAACCTTCTCTTATGGTGTGCTGTCTTCCCCAGAAGAGAAATGAAAATACAGTTCAGTGAATGATTCTAGAAGGTTCTAGAATCCTATCTCCACTCAAAAGAGTCGTTGCTATGGTGCTAGGAAGATCAATCACCTCCAACCACCTAATTCTGATAGCCTGCTCGGGGCATTAGGCTCCTACTGGGGTGCACTGAGCACTCGAAAAGGGAGGGCATGCAGAGTGCACGGTCTCCTAAAGCGAGGAGGGGATCTGCGGCCCAGGGTCTCCTGAGACTGAGGGTTCCTGGTGCCAAGCCAGAGCTATTGTCAGGGCCAGAGCTGGAACAGCTAAGCTACAGAGCCTAACCACGTGCGCCAAGGAAGAAGAAAGGAACCATGGGTCACTAGGAAAAGAGAGAGGAGGAGCAGAAAGTCACCAAATGAAGGGCTGGAGCAATAGCACAGCAGGTAGGGGCAAACTCCTTACGTGCGGCCAACCCGGGTTCAATTCCCAGCATCCCATATGGTCCCCCAAGCACCGCCAGGAATTAACTCCTGAGTGCACAGCCAGGAGTAACCCCTGTGCATTGCCAGGTGTGACCCAACCCCCCAAAAGAAAGTTCCCAAAGGACACAAGTGCATCTTTAAGACACAAAGAGATCCCACCTACCGCCCCACAGACGAGGAAGCTGAAAAAACACAGCAGCACCATAAAGTGAACCCCAGGTCCGATTTGTGGAATAATGACCCCTACAGCTGAGGGCCCGTGCCCTGCCCACAGGGGCTTAGGGAGGACAACAGACAGCCGGGAACAGAGGAAAGCTGAGTCACAGAAATAAAAGCCACCGCAGCACCTCACGGCCAATGGATCCTGCCGGGCTAACAACTTGCCTTTGCTTCAGCTAGAAGAATGTGGGAAGAGAACATTCCAGAAGAAATGTGCATGTCCTACTGTGCCCTTTAGCTAACATGGGACAGGAAGATGGTCCCCTGGCCCCAGTCAGCAGTCAGAGCAAGTCACTGCAGGCAGCTCCACCTGGTCTGTCTGATGCTGAACTGCACCCCCGAACTTGTATCCCTGTGCACTTGCTTCCTGTAGTCATCAGATCCTGCACCCCCAACCCACAGTCCTCTGGAAAAGTACCCGGACCTCCGCTTGAAACGAAGATGGAAGGTCAATGGGGCCAATCCGTGGGTCTTGGGACCTGTCCTGGTGCAGAGCTAAGTGGGACTAAAATGTGGAGGAGGGACGAGAGGGTCCGACTCAGACAGGAAGCATCACAGCAAGAAAGGAGGCGCTGCTTCCCGGGAACCAAAGCCACAAACCCAGGGGCAGAGCCCCCACGGCCAACTGTGCCGATAATGACCTGGCAAGGAGTTAGAACTGGGGAATCCCACAAGCCGAATGCATGTGTGAGCAAAGCAGCCAGGGGGCGGTGGTGTCACCTTCCTGCCACAGACACTGGGCCGGGTTCGAGGCGTCCCACCTCCTTCTCAGCAGCCCTAGGGTGGTGGCTGACAGGAGAAGGAAGAGGTGAAAAGCTGGAGTTCTGCAAGAGGTCTGTCCCGGGTACCGTGCTGCAGGCAACGGCTACATGGGCCAAGAGAGCCAGCAAGAGCCAGCAGCACTCCTGGGCTTCTGCCAGGGTCTGACCAGGCACAGATGCTGTCGGGAAGAGCCCTCAGCACTCTGCTGAGCTGAAGCATGGGATGCCTCCTCTGAGACGGCAACAATGCTCAATCCACAAAGAGCAGAGAGAATCCAGAGGAGGCAGGGTGAAGTGGTCCCCTTGGCAGATTCCAGAAGGAATGCAGTGTCCATTCACCTTTTCACCGCATCAGCCGATGGAGGCAAGTGAAGTCAAGGCACATTCCCTAAGAACACCTCCACTAAAACCTCAGAGCCTTCCCGGCTCTCTCAGGGAGAGGCGGGGGAAACAAAAAGCGGTGCCTTCTGAAGCTCCTCTCCTCAGAGACCCCTCATCACTCGTGGAGGCCTCCACTGGGGACTTCAGAAGAAAGTGTTTCTGTATTTCTGGTCCAGCTCAAAGTTTTCCTCTTTTCTATTCCCTGATCTACAATGAAGAAAACAAACAGACAAACCTCATAAACTGATATCAGTCAGTCAAGAAGAAAGACAAATGTCAGCAGAGATGTACTGGGTGGGATGAGCTGATGGACACAGGGTGTGTGATCCAGCCAAGGCCCAGCTCTAAGCCCACCTGCCCCCTTCCCCTCGGGAGGATGAGGGTGGCGTGGGGAAGGCAGGGCGTATAGAGCCCAGAGAGGCCCGGGTCCTGAACGTGGTGTCAGTGGCTGTGTACTTGGGACCTCTGTGGATTCCGCAGTTAAAGAGAAAAATTACAACCTTGCCACTGTGTTGGAAGATACTGGTCAGATTTATCAGCACAATGTTTTGGATTCACTCAGAGCGGCAGAGCCTCAGCAAGTCTGAGGGATTCCTGAGTCACATGCACTCTGGTGCAGAGAGATGTTCTATTTATAGGTCAACTTGCTTTATTGTTCTGAAGTTTTCTTTGTCACTGCATCAGAGCTCCCTTACTCATTTAAAAAGAAAGCTGTGAATTGCACAACAATACTCAATGGAAAGGTTAGGGCTGTGACTAACCAAGTACAAACAAGGTAGCTACATTTCCTGGGGGTGCGTTTCCTTTGTCTTCTCTGGCTCAATCAACATTCAAAAATAAAACTGGAACTTCTGCTTCAGAGAGAGAAACAGGGACAGGGTTTAATCCTGACCTGAAAGAACCGAAACTCCACACAAGACAATGGATACGGTACCATGAACCAAACAAAAAAGGACAGAGAACAAATGAACCCTGACGCAGCTTTCTGCCCTGATAGACTTCCCTGTTCGAGCCCTGAGGACAGGTGAGCTGAGGTGACAGGGAGCTAGCAGTTTGGGAAGAAAGTCATAAAGAAATTTGCTCTGCCTGAAATTTGCAGAGGGTCCCTGCCAAGTTTGTGGAAAGCACCCCAAGATCAAGCCCAAGAAAGGATTCCAGTTCCCAGATTCCAGAGAACCCAAGAATAGGACATGTTACCTACAAGCCCAAATAGTTAAGCAACGTGATTCTCAATATGATTTCATAATGGAAAACTGGAATAAAATTTAGCTAAGCACTCTGGGACTTGCCGGAGTCCCATGGGTTAGGAAAACTATAAGCCTTCACCAAATAACGTTCTGACCCTACCAACAAAAATATCTATTAAAGCTTAAAGTTCAGGTCCCAGGGGCCAGAGCAATAGCACAGTGGAGAGGGCGTTTGCCTTGCACTCAGTCAACCGTGGTTCGATCCCCAGGATCCCAAACAGTCCCCCGAGCACCACCAGGAGTCATTTCTGAGTGCAGAGCAAGAAGTGAGCCCTGAGCATCACTGGGTGTGACACAAAAAGGCCCCCAGCCCCCCCCCCCACCAAAAGGTCAAGGTCACAAAGAATCAAACCATCTCCAAATAATCTAATGACCCCTGAGAACAGTATTTGAGAACAGACACAGCAGGTAGCCTTGCAAGCAATGGCTCAGGGTTTGCATCCTGCCAGGAGCAAGCCCTGACTGAGCACCACTGGGTATGGCCCAAAAATCAAAACCAAAACCTAAACAAAACCTGTACAGAGAAACCAACAAAATTTACCACACCTGACACCCAACAAGAAATCAGACAAGAAAAATTGCATAAATATGACCCATATTTAGGAGGGCCATCAATCAATCCCAAATAACCCCAAAAGTGAAACAAACAACAGAATAAACCAAAAAGGAAAAAAAAAAAACATGCCACTACACTTGATTACAAAGTACTCTGTACAAAAGGTAGAGTGAAAATGAAAATAAACAGTGAAATTAATAAATTTAATTTCTAGACACCCTAAAATCTAACTTCTAGGGACTCTGAATTCATCTGTCAAAGACAACGAAGAGAGAGAAAGTATAAAGAAATATTTTGAACTCCTTAGTGGTGAACTACAGAAAGGAGAACAGGTGACAGTGGCCTTGTGAGGCCTAGAATTCTATACTCAGCAAAACTAACCGTAAACAATGAAGGTGAGGGGAAGTAGCGATATTTCAGCAGGCCAGGCCCTGCATGTGGCCAACTCAGGTTCTTTTGGTTCCAGCACCAGATGTGATCCCAAGCCTGCCAGGAGTGAGCGCAGAGCCAAGTGTAAGCCCTGAGCACCAATGAATGTAGCCAAACCCCACCCCACCACCCAAAAATGGTTAATTTTCTGGGAACGAAGTGATTCTAAACTTTTAATTTTAAAAACTTTTAATGAAGATGAGGCCAGAAATATAGTATAGTGGTAGGATTCTTGCTCATATGTACGGAATAGGGTTCGATCCCTAATGTCCCATGCAGTCCCCTGAACATGGCCCAAAGCAATCCCTGAGTGCAGGAGAAGGAGTAAGCCCTGAGCACTGCCAGGTGTGACTCACCCTTACCCCCCCATACACACACGCACACATAAAATTCGTCAGTTAATTAAGGTAAAATTTATTTTAAAATATATGAACATTTTCGTCTAGGGGCCAGAGTGATAGTAGGATGTTTGCCGTAAATGCAGCCAACCTGGGCTCAAACCCTGGTGTCCCATATGGTCCCCAAAGCACCACCAAGAGTAATTCCGTACTGCAGAGCCAGGAGTAATCCCTGAGCATCACCTGGTGTGACCCAAAAAGGGGGGAAAAAATTCATTCTGTCCCAGCAGATCGGCAACTATCGCCCAATCTGTCTTTTATCCATCATCTGCAAGTTATTCACTCGAGTCATCCTGAATAGGATCGGCAGAACACTAGACAAAGGACAACCATGCGACCAAGCCAGGTTCCAAAAAGGATTGAGCACAATCGACTATATCCACACGGTGGCCAAGCTCACTGAGGTTTCTCAAGAGTTCAAGATGCCGCTCTGTCTAATGTTAATTGATTTAAAGAAGGCCTTTGATTCTGTTGAGACTGAAGCAGTCATCGAAGCCCTGGCCAAACAGGGTACTCAAACTAAGTACATCAGGATGCTCCGTGAGCTGTATTACAGATTCACCACCAGGATCTCACCATTCTATAAGGAAGTGATCATCAACATAAAGAGAAGGGGTTGACAGGGTGATACCATCTCACCAAAACTCTTCAGTGCTACCCTAAAAACATCATGTGACGACTGGAATGGGAAGGAATGGGAGGGAAGATAGACGGTCAGCAACTACAACACCTCTTCTTTGCTGATATCGTTCTAATAACACCAAACATCAGCCAAGTGGCACAAATGCTGGCCAACTTCAACCATTGAGTGTGGAAAAGTCAGACTGCAGCTGAATCTCACCAAGACAATGTTCATGAGAAACAGACTAATTCCTGACATTCCATTTACTCTCAATGGAATGAACATCTCTGAATGCAGCAGTTATGTGTACCTAGGTCAAGAACTCAACATGACAAACGACCTGGCACCTGAACTGCGCAGGAGGAAGAGAATGGCCTGAAACGTCTTCAAGAATGTCAAAGAAATAGCTAAGAAGATGAAGAACCTCTGGCTCCAGGCATATCTTTTCGACTCCACCATTCTTCCTGCACTAACATACGCCTCAGAGACCTGGGCCCTACAAAGAACAGGATGAGAACTCTATTCGGGTATCCCAAAATGGAATCGAAAGAGCTGTGCTTGGAATATCACATTTCACTGAAATGAGAGAAGAAATCCGGAGTTCCGACCTCCATCAACGATCAATAATCAGGGAGCTGATTATTTGCCAAGGCGTCAAAAATCAGATGGGTCAGACATATAATGCGATTTGGAGACAACGGTAGACTAGAGCTGTTACTGACTGGATTCCACAGGACGTCAAAAGAACGCCTGGCCACCCACCTACGAGATGGTTAGACTTCTTCATCAAGACCCTGAATGAATGGTTTGAGGCTCTTCATGTTCCTGGAGTGAGCAGCCACCACTGGGCTACACTAGCACGCAACAGGGACGAATGGAGACGTTACTGGCATCCGCTCGAGCAAATCGATGAGCAATGGGATGACAAGTGATATTATAACTGATACCAGTCTTTACTTGGTAAAACACTCAAGCCTGGGACAACATCAAAATCTGCGACAGCCGTTCAGTAAAGGCATGTCAACGTGGAAATGTGAGTGTGGAAGATGTGGCCAAGAGCTAGGAGGCAGACACCTGCCAAGTGCGTAGCACAGAGGCAGCCCCTGGCACCCCACGGAGCCTCGAGCTGTGCTGGGCCGGCACCACCGGGTCTGCCGGGCCCCAAGTCCAGCTGCAACTAACGTGGAAAAGGCCAAGAAGAAATCTGTTCACCATCCGGCATTCACCTCTCTCATGCCTGCTCCGGGCAAACAAGTACCAAGCCAATGATATTCCCCACCCTGGGGGCCTTTCCGATGACCCACGAGCTCCCAAACGGGGCCACGCCCACAATTTCCACAGGCCCAGAGATGAAAGTCATGAGGAGGAAGGATGGGGTTACAAACACAATATATGGACAAGTCTCCAGTGAAAGTGCTTGCAGTGGTCACTTCAGCCACGGCCCTGTCCCAGATCAGGGAAGCGGGGTCCAACAGTGTTTCAGAGCCTGCCATCCCCCTTTCCCAGGAGATGGTGAGCCACCCACAATCATACCACTAAGGCACAAACAAGCTGTCTCGTAATGTTCTTAGAAACTGCCCCCCTTACCTATTTGCCAAATCCACTCAAAACCAAATAAGTAATCCTTTATTTGAGCCATTTATTCAGATCGCCCCTTCTGGATCTTCCACTAACTTATGTCCAACTATCCCATCACCGACCTCATTGTACAAAGCCATTCTTTTCCAACAAACAGAGAATCCCGCTTCCCATGACCATCATTCATTCCAGAGTTTCTTAGTACACCCCCACTGGCAAAAATCTATTCGTGCTGGTTTCTGAAAATACTCAGTTATTTCTTTAAAATAAGCATATTGTTGCCACAAATAAGCGTAATGGGAAAGACAATGTAAGATGGCTGGAGTAAGAAGCTAAGCATTGGGCATCCTCAAATTTGGAACGAAGTGTCTGTTGATCGTTTTTATTCTAAACACTGACAATAGGGGTTGGAGAGAGAGTACAGCCGGTAAGGTGTTTGTCTTGCATACAGCTGACCCGAATTCTATCTCCAGCATCCCATCTGGACCTTTGAGCACCACCAGAAATAATTCCAAAGGTCAAGACTGCAAGTAACCCATGAACATCCCCAAGCATGGCCCAAAACAAAACAAAAACTGAAAATACTAGAGGCATTAAAACAAACAACAACAAAAACAACAACAACAAAACAACAACAACAACAAACTACTCTTCCAACACAATGAGCAAAAAACACCCAACACCCACAGCAATTCAAAGATGGGACTGCCCTCTTCCTCAGACCAAAGAAGAGCCTTTAGACAAGTTCACAGTTTTGGTGTTTTTTTTTTTGGGGGGGGGGGAGATTTTATGTGCTAACCGTTCAGTGGTTAGGTTGAACCAGTTTTTGCCTCAACATACTGTTGGGGAATTTTGCCTCAATAATAGAATTCTGGATTCTGCTGCTTTTGGGGACAAAAAGCCATCTTCAAGTAAAACCACAGTAGCTAGTATACAGGATCAAACACAGTGCGAGGGCCTTCCTGCAGAAATAAAGCCCTTTGTAAAGACATGGGACATGTAAAGACTTTTAAAAATATGCCATAAGCACCATCAGAAACTAGAATCATTTCGATTTACAAGACAAGGCCTAAAGGAACACTGAATGGGGGTCTTCGCCACAGGTTTTAACTTTTCTTATGCAAGCTGAGCACATAAATTCCCTTTCCTCCCTTCAGCAAAGCAAAAGAAACACTAACTAGAATCCTGAAAATATGCACCAGAAAGAATATACAAAAGACTATCAAGCAACTCACAGCATTTGACACAGGCAGGAGAGAGAAAGAGCAGGAGATAAAGGGGAAGGAGAGAGGAGAGGAAAAAGAGGAGAAGGGAGTGAGAAAATGAACGTCCTTTTCCAAAGGAAATAAAGAAACCAAGGTCCTAGAATCGCAGGCGTTACCATTTCCTGATATAAAATCAAAATACCCACAGAGAATACAGATGGTCCATGATAAAACATGTTCTTCTCATGTATACGAGGCTTACAAACCTTAAACAAGGTAAAAAGTAGTTCATCACATCAACCATCTTCTGCCTAATGCTTCAAGCAAGTGTTTGTAACAACTAAAAATTGTGTAGTAAAAATAACTGATAATTTATTTTTTTTGTTTCTGGGTCAAACCCAGCAGTGCTCAGGATTTAACTCCTAGCTCTGTGCTCAGGAATCACTGCTGTGGGCTTAGGGGACCGTACAGGGTGCTGGGAACCAATCCTGGGTCAACCACATGGTGCTCCACCTGCCAAATAACGCTTTCTTGGGTGGTTAGTCTGGGTATAATTTAGCAGCAGAGCGCATTCTCTTGTAATTCAAAGTACAATGACTAGAATTCCGATCCCAGATCAAAGAAAGGTTAAGACCAAATTATTTAAACTGCGTATTAACAAGGGACCGAAACAAACTCCTAAGAACCAGAAAGTCTTCGATGTCATTTCATCCTGGCTCCCTACAACCTTCAACAACCCAAAAACACCTACTGCCCTTGCTGCCCGTTTTGTAGGATACAAAAGCCCTTCCCCTGCCATAATCCTCATCCTTCACAGGCTGGCCCTGAACCCCCTCCACCGGACGTTCCCGGAAATGGACAATGTGCCCCTACTAACCAACGTGGTGATCATACTTCACGAGCAGAATGTGATCAGAGCCCCATAAAATGGTGCCAAGAGCCCCTAATTCAAAACGATCAGGTAATCTGGCAGGCTAGGAGGGGGTTTCCTTTAATTCAACCCCAAACTTTCTCTTCCCACTATCACAGCACACCGGCGTTATGGGAATGGTTTGCATTCCCACCCGAGATGGTACCTACTGCCCCCAGGCCCCCAACATGGGCTGGATCCACTGCAATGGAGCTCAAGGGTAGGCACGGACTCACTCCCAAGGCAGAGACGAGAGATGATGCCAGCCACACGCATGGGAGCGTCACACACATCTGGACTGGCAAACCCAAGGACTCCTCCTCATAGTTCTAAGAAAATCTGGCCTCAAGGTAATCAAGACTGTAGAAATGTACATGATGGCGTTGCCTAATGAACAGGCTTGGAGCCTTAGAGCTCAAAGATCAGGACCAAAATACTCAGGAGGATTTTCTCTTATCAACACGTGGCTAACCTTTGCCTCTTAATTTACCATCAGTCATTCAGTTCGCCCCTAGCTAGATTGGTTCCTTCAATGGAAGGACAATTCTGTAGAAAGAATGTACAAAACCAGATCAGAGAAATTTTCTTTCCTTTCCCCAACCTCTCATATAGATTCTAAGACGGGGGGAAAAACAAAGAAACAAACAAACAAAAAAAAAACCCAGTACTCTAGTCAACCAAGGAGAACATCGAATATGAGAACGGAAAAGAGACAAAAGGAAATATTAAAGCTAAAGGGCAAAGTTAGGGTGGGGGGTCCCCCAAGCACAAAACACAAGATATAAGCGGAAAAACAAAGGATTTTTTTAAAAAACACCCAAACACAGTATTATATGATGACACTTTCACTATTTGACCATAAAACTACAACCACTACTAAAACTACTACCACAGCCAACTTTCTTATCAAACTATCTTAAGTTTACTTAGAAATTCAAATTCAAAAGAACTGCTGTTAAATTAGACGTTTCAGAACAGATTCTACACACATGACCTATGCTAGAAAACCCAGTAGGCTGTGCTTTCCCCATAAGGAAAAACAAATTTTAAAACAACACATTTCATTCTTCAAATGTTTGTAAGTTTCACTCTTGAGAGACGGCTAAAGACCTATATAATAGACTCAAGAGCACTACTGGTTTAAAAAAAAAAATTCAATTAAAATGAAGAGTAAAGCCAGTAGTTACGAGCTGGGAATTCTCTGGCCAATTCCTATGGCGGGAAAGTTTTATTTGCCCCATAGTAATTATTTTTATACAATTTTGTTAAAAACTCTAGTTAAGGGGTCAATATTTAGAAACCAGGACAGATAATTTAAAAAAAGAAGAAGAAGAAGAAGAAGAAGAAGAAG
>JAOXYA010234313.1:0-19794 GCA_028565675.1 Sorex palustris | reverse complement strand
AGTGTAATCATGCAATTCGGGTTGTTAGGCATTCAAATGAATCAATGCTCATGGCCAAGTTTGTGTTGACAAGGACACCAGCACCACCTATGCCTCTTTTGTCACATGTTCCAAGGAACAGTTCTTCTCCAGTTTCGAAAATGGCATGATGTGTTTCTCTAATGAGTCAAAACTTGATTTTGTACTGTTATGGAATTCAACCATGGCATCTCTGATGCTAATTCAGCATTTTCATCACTTTCTACTATTTCCATGATGTCGACATATCCATTACCAAATAATTCATTCTTTTCAATCTGGTTTTGTTCAAGGTCTGTGTCAAATTAATCAAATCAAAGTGTGTGGAAATTTTAACCAAACATTAGACAATAGAAACATACTCCCTAATAGTTGAGGAGGCTAGAATCTGAAATCAAGGTATGCTTGGTATGGAGCATATTATCTTTTCAAGTCCTTCACATTTTCTCGGCAGTTTTATTGCATGAAGTGGGAATAAGAATCTCACAGGGTTGCTGCATGACAACATAGGCAAGAAAAATGAAGGCTGGAACTCAGCATTAAGAGTAATTGAAAGCTTAACTTTTATCAATAGGACAAAACTCTACTTCAGTTCTTAAAGATCAAGGCTTGATCCTATTAAAGGTACATATGAGGGGCTGGGGGTGATTCACCTAGCATGTTCAAGGTCCTGTGTTGATACTTGGCATTGCATAACTTTCTTTTCCGTAGCAATGCTGGGTTGTGCCCTGTTTGCTGTTGGCCACTGAGCATTGCTAGTCCCCAAGCACTGCAGTGATGTCTGGGCACTGTATCATTAGGTACTCACTACTTGATGCAGTTTGAGTATTGCTGTCAGTGTTCCCTGTATCCCCTTCACACACACACACACACACACACACACACACACACATTTACTCTGGGTTATATGCATTAAAATATGTGAATTTTCTCCAAGGCCTTGTATGGATTGTATAAATTATTAAAGCTGATGGTGAGAACTGCAGCTTTAATGCAGAAAAACAGAGTTAAAACAATATGCAATTCATTCTCTGTATAGTGACATAAAAATGCTAGATTTCATCCAATACATTCTTGGAGAGAAAGTTTCCCCTTACCTTTTCTTTGGTTTATTAGATTTTCTCTTTTCTCTGTCAAGATTTTGCATCTAGCAAGATATATGCAGGATATCAAAGAGAACTTTCACTGCAGCCCAGAGATAAGAAATTATTAGACTCAGAAAACAAGTGAATTCAGACAGTTGCATCTGTTACTGAGTAAAACGAGATTTCACTTTGGAGTTTGCTACTCACCCATCCCCAAAACAAATTAAAGTAAGATTACCCGATAGTGTAAAGGTTTATAGGTCTGAAAAAGAATCAGTTTTAACATTGGGAACTGGAAGTTTCCTTAGAGTATGTGGCAACTCCTTCACTTTATTGTTGAGTAAATATTTATCTGCTTTGCTCTTTGCTAGAGACTATGACATGTGAAATGCTTCCTTCCCTGCTGGCCAACTGTCTCTGGACAATTCCATTCCATTCTTAAAGGAGTTCATTATTAGCACACAAATATGCACAGGTGGTTTCAGAAAGTGTTTTTAAACATAATAAGAAAGTCACAGAAGATGAAAACAAAAACCTACCCTTTACTTACTTTCAGTGTAGGCTGGAGAAAGTTAAAGAAAAACTCAGTGCACAGTGCAGCTTCTGAATGCTTAACTGTAGTTCACCATGCTGAGTTGCAGTTCTTTGGCACTCACATCAATGGGAATTTTCAAGTTTAGAAACATTATTGTGTGAACTCTTATTTTGTTCAAAATCACTTTATTTTCATTATTTTGGTAGTACTTTCAAAATAATTTTAAAGATTAATTTTGTGTTCTTGCATTTGAATTTTTAATTCATGCATATTTCATTAGGGTTCCCCTTCACCATAGTTATGATGTTTGAAGATTTTGGTTTGTACATGTAATTCTCTGAAGAATTGGCATCTGCACTTGTATTCCCAGGGTAAATGAATGAACTGTTCCACTTAAGGTCTGTCTTAAAAGACTTTATTTTTTGGTTATGACAAGTCCAACTGACAGTAAAAGAAAAAATAAGACAAGAAGGAAGAGACTACAGTAAAATTCTCTATCTTATGTTCCTCCTGAGAGCATGTGCTCTTTGCTTTCAGATTAGAAAACTTCAGAGCTATGGAAGAAACACTTGATTTGATTTGTGTTGCCACTTGTATTGACCTTTGAGGTTAGTGCTAGTTGTATCTCTGTCTGTCTTGGTCTCCTTGGATCATCATTCTCTTATCAGTAACATCAAGTGTGAGGTCCTAGAGAATCTTCTCACTTAGAAATGCAGAATCTGGGTTGGAGTGATAGCACGGCGGGTAGTGTGTTTATCTTGCACGCGGCCAACCCGAGTTCGATTCCCAACTTCCCATATAGTCCCCTGAGCACCGCCAGGAGTAATTCCTGAGTGCAGAGCCAGAAGTAACCCTTGTGCATCACCGAGTATGGCCCAAAAAAGCAAAAAAAGAAAAAAAATGCAGAATCTTTAGCATGGCTAAAGATGACTTGTGTCCATTAACACATTTTGAGTCCACTTCTTTAACTGCTCTAAACACACTTCAAATACAATGAAACTAATACATAATAAGCAAATCCATTTAGATATAAGTGGCCAGGCTAGAGAGTTATGTGCTCATATGTCTTCTATGAGGGTGTAATGTAAGAAAGAATTTATACTCAGAATCAAGAGGTCTGAATTCAACTCTTCACGTGGCTGTTTCCTCTGAGTTTCCTATTATCTTCAGTTTTATTTTCCTTAATTGATAACTGAAAATAGCAATACCTTACTACTCATAATTCAGGGGGTTTGAGAGGTTTCAGAGAGATTAATTTATACTCGAAATCCATTTTTGTAAGCTATAGAATATTCTAAATTGAATTTTCTGTTGAGACATTTCCAGGTCATGTAGAACATGTGTTCTTTTAGGGGAAAGCAAAATCTCATTTTGTTCCAGTACACAGATCCTAGATGCCCTCGCACTCTACAAAATGTATAGCACCCTACAAAATGTATTCACAGTTTGAAAGCATCATCTGCCACGTATTTGAAAACCTCAGAGTGTCTCTGGTTATCTTTTCATAAGTACTATTCTTAACACTACATAGCCCCTACAGAAGATAATCTAAATCTTTCTCTTCTTTCTTGTTCATATTGGCTAGACATTTACCTTTGCAAATAGCTCTTAGATATCTCTTGACTTAGTAACCCTCTAACTTTTCACAGGTCTTCAAGAGCATCTCAGAGTTATCCAATTTTAATTGCTTTACTTTACAAAAAATATTACTGAGTGTTACTTTTTCTTTGTACTCCTGTTTCTGAAAGTATATCTCTGAACTTAACAAAGTCCTGATTCCTGTGGATCTCATGGAAGATAAAAGCCATTCACAGAAGTAGCTCAGCTCTTAAGAACCTCTTGTGCCAATTCCTAGAGTACATGGAAATATCTCTTTTCATTTCTTTAAACACACCGACTCTTAATTTCCTTTTCTCCTCAAAAAGGGTGTGAATTATACACATAGGAAATATTCTTCTCTGTCTTTTCTTTATTCCATGGAAGAAACATTTTTAAAGACCCATTAATTATTTAATCTTTAAAAGCTATGTAGTTGGCTTAGAGTTGAAAATTTTTTTGAATATGTATTCAGATGGTCCTAAAATTTGTTACCAAAATTAGAAGACTGAGAATAACCCATACACTGACAGAATCAAATTACTTCCTTTGTTTCAAATTAAAAAAAATACTTCCTTCTCTTTCTGTAGGCTGGATTTATCTGGGAATTCTCTGTGGTGACCTTATCCTAGCTTTAAAATTCTGGTCACACAATCACACAAATCACAAATCATCCTGTTAGTCGTCGATTGCTTCGCGCAGGCCCCAGTAATGTCTCCTTCATCCTAGCCCTGAAAGCTCTTTAGGAGAATGAGACTCTCATTGTTATTGGTATTTGGCATATTGGGTACGCCACGGGGAGTTTGCCAGACTCTGCCGTGTGGGCAGGCTACATTTGGTAGCCTGCCAGTTTGTCCAAAGTAGGAATCAGATGTGATAATAGGATGTCGCGCAGCCGCATTCGCAGTTCCGGGAACTGGTTTTTATAGTCTCTGAGTCTTGGCCGCTGATGGGATTACACCCAGCACCACCAGGGGTAATTTCTGAGTGCAGAGCCAGGATACACCCTGAGCACCACCCGTGTGGCTTGAAAACTAAAAACCAAACAACAATAAACAAACAAAGAAAAAAAAAGGAAAAATAGGCACCGGGGAGAATTTCCCAAAATCCAACGGAAGATGACCAATTACAGGCCCTGAAACTCAGGAATCCCATCCCAGTCTGCTGGCCAAGAGGACACGCCAAGTTTGAGAGGTCAGTTACAAAGAGAACGCCCTGAAGGCAGCCAGAAAGAAAGGAAAAGAGGTGTAAAAAGGAAAGATGTCAACGTTAAGTTCTCATCCACAACCCTGCAGGTGGCATGACACGGGTGTCTTCGAGATGCCCGGAGTGAAAGCTGGTCCACAAGGCTGCGGTCCCCAGGAAGACACGGCTCAGGACGGAAACCAACGGGGCAGTTAAGGGGATGGATGACGGGCGGTGAAGGCAGGTCCCTCAGTGCTGCGCGGAAATTCACCCCAAGTGAGGAGAACGGACACCAGGAAGGCTCGTGGAGCGATGGATGAGAGCCGGAGCATCCGCCAGGGCAGCACGGAGGGTTGTGTCCAGAAATCCCAGACACAACGCAAATGCGGATACTTCTCTCCCTGTCAGCTGAAAGGACCAGGGGGAAACGGGGCCCCTAGCAAGAGTCTCCCCTGGCACCCAGATCTCGGATCTTCAACCCCATGTTCGATGCAGGGAGCCGGGTCACTGGGGCGGTGATGGGTTCTAAGACCCAGGCAGAGAACAGACGAGACGACAGTGCTGGGGTGTAGGAAGGAACGTGACACCCTCACCCCATCTGGGCGGCTGGGGAGCTCCCCACAACCACAGCTGGAACAGCCTGAGGAGACAGAGCACCGTGGTGGGCCCACGTGGGTGCGCAGGGCAGGTGGAACCTTAGAAACCAACCTCCGGCAGAGTCACCCGAAGGGAGGAGGGTGGTCAGTGGCTAAATGCCACCTCCTCCAGGAAGTCTCCCTTGTGCTGGATAGGGGTGTGGGCTCGAAGCTCAGCCCTGGGGAGGAAGCGGCCTCCCTTTCTGCTCAGCTGGAGGGGCTGTGGGGAGCCCAGGCACCCTGCTGCATGGCCCAATTGGACACCAGGACCCCAAACTGCCCCTCTGGCCATTCTGCGATGGTGTCCTTGCCATCAGTCTGAGAGGCTGCCCAGCACTGAGCAGGGGGCAGGTCCAGGTCACTAGGGGTGGGATGTCCTCCCAGAGCCCCCCACCCCCATCCTGTCTCCCAGCCAAGGGGGTGACCTTGGAACTCTCCCACGCCCCAGTCTGCCCCTCTGCGCCTGTGCCCGGTGGCCCCCGTTCCAACACCCCCACCATTCTTCCTCACAGTGTGCAGCCCGACCCCACCGAGAAGACGGACTGTCCCCTCCTCCGGCCCTGGTGGCCTCGAGTCCACTGCCCTGCCTGCCACGTCAGCCTGGGCTCTCTGCTTTGGCGCATTTGAACTGTGGTTTCCACAAGGGTGAGGGGTCGTCCCATCTCCGTGTCCCCACCCCCGTCACAGGACAGGGGCTCTCCAGGGGGCTGAGCCTGACCCCAGGCTGCTCTGTCCCGGCTCAGCAAGGCATCCCCCTCCACACACACAACTGTTCGCCCGTCTCTTCCTGGGAAGACATCACTAACCCACTGCTGAATTTCTGCCTCAGGGGTCACCACAGACGCTCCCCCCGACTCAGCAGGGACCCTCAGACCCTCCTTACACCGAGCTCTGGCATCTTCACGGCTCAGCTGGGGACAGACGTGGCCTCAGGGGCCAAGGGCAGGCTGTATGGTGCACACCGAGCGGTCCCTCCTTGGCGGAGGCCAACCAGCACCTCAGGTCACACAGCGAGGCCAGGGCTAGAACCAAAGGTGCTCGGCAGGGTTCCATGAGAAAGCTCCAACAGTCCCTTCACAAAGCCGAGTAGGACCCGGTGGTCCTAAGCAGGGTGGAAGGTTCTGGAACCCTCACCTGAGGGTGGGGGCAGGGCCGGACTCACCCCTTGCTCCATGCTGTCGTTGGCGCGGTCCGTGATTGAGGAGATGAGGGTCAGCGCGCCTGCAGAGGGGGACGAAGAGGAGGGCAGGGCTGTCTTGGAGCTGGCCACCCCCTCCCCATGCCCCCCGCCCTTCCCCTCTGAGCTCACAGTGGCCCCGAGGTTGCCCACTGCGGGTTGCAGGGAGCCCACCATCTCGTGTCTGTGTCGGGCCAGGTGAGGGCAGAGCGGGGGCGCGGTGCAGGCTGGAGGGAGCGTCCACTTACCCTGCGTGTCCTCGTACTCGGCCGAGTCGGGGCAGAGGTTATTTAGGTAGTCTGCAGGAGAAAGTGAGCAGGACTCAGGCTCCTCTCAGGGACGGAAGGCAAGTTCCGCAGGAGCGGGAGGGGCGGGGGCACCCTTTCGCCCTGCAGGCCCCCCCCCCCACGCTGGCCAGGACTGGCCCGGTCAGCACAGTGCCGGCCCGTCCACCCCTTGTTCCCGCATCGTCATCAGCTGCTTCCTGAGAACCCGCCCCGAGCCCAGCTCTGGGGGCCTCGGATCAGGCAGGAAAAGGCAGAATCTGCCTCTTCCCACCAGGGTCTTGGCTCTTGGCCCCACCTCCGCGCACCATCGCCGGGACTCCCCCCGGGCTCTGCCCTCCCTCCTGCCCTGCAGCTGGGGCGCCCTCATCACCGAGCCCCGGGCCCTGCATTCTCCCCTCGGGGAAGCTGCTGCTTTCTCCTACTGGGTGGTGTGGGAGCTGCTGCCTCACTCGCCAGCCAAGTATGCACACGTGTGTGTTTGTGTGCCTGTGTGTGCTTGCATGAGCACCTGTTTGCATGCCTGTGTTTTTAGTGCGCATGTGTACACGTGCATGTGTGAGCGTGTATAAATGTGTGTACACGCTTGAGCATGCGCGCAGGCATGTGTGTATGTGTGTATGTGCGTGCAAGAGCATGTGTGTGCATGTGCATATGTAAGCATGCGTGTACACACATGTACATATCATGTGTGTATGTGTGTACATGTGTGTATGAAAGCACATATATGTGCAAGTATGTGTGAGTGTGTGTGGGTGTACGCGTGAGCGTGTGTGTTCGCACGTGTGTGAGAGCATGTGTGCAGATGTGCAGAGCAAGGGCTGAGGAAACCCACAGACCGGTGCCTGGGAGGCTACGCCGGGCTGCACCACACAGTTCTCACATGCGGGGCCACTCTCTTTGGACGCTGGTACTCAGGTGGCTGGGCAAACGGGTCTGGAGTACAGGACAGAGCAGGGGTGTTTCTGGGAGGTGGAGAGGCAGAGACAGAGCAGGACGTGTGGCCGGGTGAGCGAGGAGCCCCTGCTCAGGGCGGGGTTCATCAGGCCAGACCCCAGGGGACTGAGAGGCACAGGGGTGGCCCCAGGCGAGCACCCACCTGTGAGCAGCACCTGATACTGGAAGAGGCGTTGCACCACCCTCAGCAGCCGGTGCTTCACGGCCGAGCCACCTCCGGGCAGGCCCTGCTGCTGCGAGACACGGAAGCCCCTCAGAGATCCCTGTGTCCAACCCCCACCCCCGCCTCCAGGAAGGCCTTCCGGCTGAGCACCCCCTGGGGTAGGACAGGGACACGCCTCAAAGAGTCCCTGCTTTGTATCTAGTGAGAGAAAAGGACACACACACACACACACGTGTGCACATGTACACAGGCATGTAGCACACATACATACACACATGCACCACATATGCACACATGCCACAAATGTACACACGTGCATGCACATACATGTACACACAGACACACATCACACACGCAAAGCACCACACTTAAACATATGAATACATATGCACATGCAGGCACACATACAGCACACATGCATACCACGCGGACACATCATACAAGCACATACACACACGTGCACACTGTCGTGCTGATGCACACACATCACACAAGCACACCAGACACATCACACATGGATATACACTTGTGTGCACACTGCACACGCATGCACACTCACACTTGTACAGGCACGAACACCACAATGCACATGAGCACACACACGCACATACATGCACACACACGAACACCGTTTTCTGCCCAGTTATTGAGTCCTCAGCTTGTGGCCATCACGGTCACTCTAGCCTGTCGCGCCAGCCCCCGCTTCTTCCTTTGGTCACAGAAGAACAGCCGCTGGGCCCTGCTGGGGCACCCCCCCCCCCGGCCAACCTCACTCACCCAAGAGGGGCTGTTCGGGGACTGCCCCGCCCACTGCTCTTCCCAGCCCCTTACCTGCTCTGTCCCTGCATGAAGCCCCTCACCCCCGTGCCCGACCCCAGCAGCCTGAGGGCCAAGGACCCACCTCGAATTCGCGGATGGCGGCCGCCAGCCGGGGCGAGTGCAGGCACGTCTCACCCAGCAGCCCCAGGGACCTGTCAAACTGCAGGATGTGTGCCGTGTGGTGGCCGAAGGCCTCGGCCCGGGCCAGGAAGATGTCGGCCACCTTCTGCTGGCTGTCCCTGCAGCGGGCGGGCAGGTGGCGACAGCTCAGCCGGGGGCGGGGGAGACCAGCCCTCTGTGGGTGGGCAAACGCCCTAACACTCGACTTCCCGGGTTCCCCGTTGGTAGATGGAGACCAACCCCCAACTCCGCCCCATGTCCCGGGGTCCCCCGTTCCCCCCCGCCCCCGTGCCTGGCCGGCCCAGCTCACCAGTGCAGCAGCCTCGCCTCTAGCCCCTGCAGGATGCCCCGGTGGAGCCGGTGGAGGGCCGGGAGCTCAGCCAGGCCACGCCGCAGCTCCTCCCGGCCCGGCGAGTCCTTGCCCTCCTGGTCCATCTCATCCAAGGCCCTCAGGACAGCTCCGTGGAAGTCCTGAAACCCCAAAGGCCAGTTACGCGCAGGCGGGGCAGGAGTCCTCTTGCAGGGTCGGGGTCCGGCCTGCGCACGATGGGCGTGGACGCGTTGGTGGGCGCCCACTGACCCTGGCCACACCTGCAGCTCACGGGACGGGTGCCCCCAGCTTGCCCAGCTGCTTGGGCATGCAGCATGGACACAGGCCCGTCTGTCTCCGTCCTCGCCGGCACCCTGTGGACGCTCCCCTCTGGGATGGGGGAGGTGGACATGAATCCTCGGCTCGGGAAGTAGACAGACACGGACGGACAGACAGACAGAGGCCCTTTACCAGCAACCAAAGACGTTCCGGGGACCCCCCACTCACCCAGTCCCTCACACCCCACTGAGCAGTTACTGGCGATGGGGTGGGGTGGGGTCGATGGGTGAACACTCATGTCACGGTGCCACGAGATCGACTGTTTCCCTAATAGCACAGCGGCAGGGCGTTTGCCTTGCACGTGGCCGACGGGGCCAACCCGAGTTTGATTTCTCCGCCCCTCTCGGAGAGCCCCGCAAGCAACCGAGAGGATCTTGCCCGCAAGGCAAAGCCTGGCAAGATTCCCATGACGTATTCGATATGCCAAACACAGTAACAACAAGTCTCACAATGGAGACGCTACTGGGCCCGCTTGAGCAAATCGATGAACAACGGGAGGACAGTGCTACAGTGCTCCAGTGCCCCAGCAGGCACAGGACGAGCACTGGACAGAAAGAAACGGTGTGGAATGGGATCAGGATGGGGCTCCAAGGGCCCAGGCGGGGGAGCGGTTCCTACTGAACTTCCTCAAGAAGGTCTTGCACCGAGGTGTGACGCTCTCAAGAGGACACAAAACCACAGTGTTCAGCGATCAAGCCGGTCAGCCTCTCCCCACAGCAAGGAGTCCCTCAGGCTGTGGGCTCAAGGCTCAGGCCCTGGTGTGATCCCGGTCCCATGGGGTGCCTCCAGCATGGCCAGGTGCAACCGTGGAGGCCCCCGAGCATCACTGGAGTGGCCTGGGGGATCCCCCAGAACCCCGGGACCTCGCATTAAACCACTGTGACCAACACTTTGCCGGAGGGGCCCTGGGCCTCCTGAGAACTCCCCGTCGAAAGTAAAGAATAAAAGGACTGCAGGAGGAGCGGCCTGTGCCTCTATATTCCTGGGGTATCTGGGAACCCCAAGTGTGCAGGAACAGGGTCCCACCCAGACCACGAGGGCCCACATACTCCTGCCATGGTCAGGATGGAGGGTCACTCCGCCTTGCTGGGCAGTCCCCGATGGGGCACTCATTACTGGGCAGCCCCCAGTGGCCTTCCCTCAGCCAACATGCATCTATCTCTTTAGGGCCCGGAAGGTTCAGTGGCCAAGCACCAACCTCACAGGAACATGGCAGCAAGGTCAGACCCCCCGGGAAGTGAGACCCCCTCAACCCCAGCCCCCACCACAACAACAGGAAGAAGAGAGTCTCTGCACAGAAACCTGAAAGGGAAATGTGCTTGGGAAAGCACACCTCCTGCAGGAAGCCTTCCTGGGCTCCTCTCATTCAAATAAAGGAGTGAAGAAGAGGAGGAATAAGAAAAAGAGAGGTACAAGGGGGGGAGGGGGAAGGAAGAGAAAAAAGAAGAGATGAGTAGGGGAGGGGAAAAGGAAGGACCAACAGCAAGAGAAGTGCAGAGGAGGTACAGAGACTGGCAGAGGAATTCTGCCCTCCTTGGAATACTGGCAAGGGAGTGACAAAGGGCTCTGTCTCGTCACACCTCATCCAGTCTGAGCTCTGCCGCCCCAGGGAGGATGAGGTGATCCCCAGCACAGAGGAAGCAGTTCCAGACCCTGGGTGGGAGGGACCGAGTGTGTGAGCACGTGGCTGGGTGTGTGAGCACATGGCTGAGTGTGTGAGCACACAACGAAGTGTGTGAGCACGTGACTGAGTGTGTGAGCACGTGGCTGAGTGTGTGAGCACGTGGCCAAGTGAACACGTGACTGAATGAGCAGAGTGACTGAGCCTGTGACCACCATGACACGTCCCCAGCCGCATCACAGCCAAGTGAGTATGAGAAAATCAACTCACTGCAGCAAAAAGGAAGGGGGAGAGATAAAATTTTAAAAGAATTTTAACCATAGAATGTATATTCCAACAACAATGCAACACTGTTGAAACAAAGGAAAGAGACCCCAGTAGGTGGAAAGTCCGGACTGGGGGCTTCACACCGGCAGGTTCTCAGTGGCACCAGCACAGCCCGGCACTACCCTCAGAGCAACTGACAAGGAAGCTGGAAACGCAAGGGACCCCGGAAAGTCAGGAGCTGGGACAACGTCGGGGTTCCGGACCTTACCCCTGTGCATAGCTGGGTGTGGCCCAAAAAGAAAAAAAAAGGAAGTACAGGAGTGAAACTCTGTGATTTTGAGCTGGGGTAAGTTTTCTTAGATGTGACACTGAAAGTATAATACCAAAGGAACGGGGGTGGGGGGCAGAGAGGAAAAGAGAGAAAGAAAAAGAAGAAGGAGAGGGAGAAGGATGGGAGGAGAGAAAGAAATCAGATTTCACTGGAATGAGAAAAACAAACAAACAAACAAACAAAGTTTGGGCTCCAAAGGACACTATCCAGAGAATGAAAAAGACAATCTATAGAACAGGAGAATTCATGCTAAGTGAAAAGAGTCAGAAAGAGGGACAGACATAGAAGGACTGCATTCATTTGTAGAGTATAAAACAACATAATACGAGGCTGACTCCTAAGGACAGTAGATACACGGGACAGGTAGACTGCTCCCTAGCTGGAAGCCTGCCTCATGAGCAAAGGGGAAAACGCAGCTGGAATAGAGAAGGGAACACTAAGAAAAAGATGGCTGGAGGAATCGGTCGGGATGGGAGATGTGTGCAGAAAGCAGATAAAGGACCAAACATGATAACCTCTCAGAGTCTATATTGCAAGCCATAATGCCCAAAAGTAGAGCGAGATTATGGGAAATCATGTCTGCCATGGAGGCAGAGGGAGGGTGGGAAAGGAGGGTTATACCGGGAAAATTGGTGGTGGGGAATTTGCACTGGTTGAGGGATGGGAGTTTGATAATTCTGTGATTGTAACCCAAACATGAAGGCTTGTAACTATCTCATGGTGATTCAATAAAATTAAAAAAAAAAGAACAGGAGAATTTGGGCAAGTCATGTGTTTGACAAAGGTCTGGCTGGCAGAACCCGTTCAAAGTGGGCAAAGGACTGGGATGGATATTTCTTCAAAGACATTAGCCAGGGACCCAGAAGCAATGAGGAAAGATTCTCCACATTGTTCCTTGCTAGAGAGATGCCACTTTGGGCTCCAGTGGCTGCGAGAGAGAAAACAGTGAAGGAAAAAATAATCGTGTGTTAACAAGGACTGCAAGGAAGTGGCCAAGTTGGACCCTGCCCCTGACTGGACGGAACAGGAACTGCTCAAGAGCACAGCGGGGTGGGGTCTCCCTCCTGCACCCTCTCTTCCAGCTGTGTCTCTGCTAAATTTCAGGCAATCAATTCACACCCTGCTCATCTCTGGAAGCTGCTTAAAGGCCACCCTATCCTGCGACCCACCTGGGTTACTTCAGCAGTCAGCCTAAGGGCTGTCAATCTTCCTACACCTTCCAGAAATCTGGGGGAGGGGGTGTCGGGGAAGGGGATCATCCTGACATAAGAAACTATCACAATCCAGCTTAACAACGAACGCATATTCTCCCATGACCCTCCAAGACACATTCAGGCCTGACATAATTTATTTAAAATTATGTATCTAGAGCAAAGCGGGCCTCTGAGAAAATTCTATTGAATTTTATTCTATGACCGAGTTTATTCTATGACTACGAGGACACCGGGCACCTCCTGGCACTGTGTTCGGGGTGTAGAGCCCAGCAGGAAAAGTGCTGACTTTGCAAGAAGCGCCGCCAGCCTTCAAACGCCGCAGCCAGCCCCCACCCCCTCACCGCTGCTCCCGAGGGCTCAGCTCCATGCACACAGCCAGGGTTGGAGCCTGAGGCACAGACTGGAAATGTCCAAAGAGCTTTGCAGCTTCCCAAGCTCAGGTCAGGCCACCCCGAAGGCCCATCACACAGGAATCCGAGCGTGGGACCCTAGTCCCCAATTTTAATTACTTTTCTGTTTCGGGGTCACTCCCAGTGGTACTCAGGGCTTACTTCTGATCTGCACTCAGCGATCACTCCTGGTGGGGCTCAGCAGGACATCAGGGGTGCCCAGGATGGAGTCCAGGTCATCCATATGCAAAGCCAGATCCTTACCTGTGGCATTGTCTCTCAGGTCCCCTCCCCCCCTTATTTTTAAACCCCCAGGTACCAGTGCGTGGTGAGGGCTGGGGTCCAGTGCTGAGGGGAGACGGGATTCCAAGGGGGAGAGGCTGACAGGAGGGGGTGAAGGGAGCTAGCAGGACCATCTCCTGTGGAGCTCAGGCGCTATGTCCATGGGAAGCCCCTGGGCAGGGACATGATGGAGGCAGGAGAATGCAACTGACCATGTGGGCAGGACACGGGCAGGAGAATGTTCCCCTGACCGAGGACAAGAGAGTTTCCCTGCAAACTTGGACTCTGTGCCCACAACCCCCCCCCAGTCTTGATTACACATTCCCCTTGGGTTTCGGGGTTGTTGTTTTGTTTTGGGCCACACCCGAGGGTGCTCCTGGCTCTGGGACCACTTCCGGAGGCTCGGGGGGCAGAGAGGGTGCTGGGGATAGGACCCGGTACACACCCTCCGCGCTGTATTAGTGTTCCCGTTTGTTCCTCTTTGCCTTTGGCCTCCAATTCCCAGAAGAGATGTAAAGCCCATCCTCAGGCTCTCGGCCACCGACCACTGGGGAACGGAGATCTGAGTGGTCCCCCAGTTAGACCTCCGCCCATTGACCAGCACAGGGGTCCCAAAGAGACAAGTTCACGGTCTCCAAAGGAGTCGCACCAGCCAGACTCCCCCTGCTGGAGAGACGCGGACACGGGTGCCCGTCCTGCCCCCGCTCTGCACCCCACCTCGGCATCACTTTCTCCCTGGAGATGGCCCAGGAGCACCTGCCGACCTGAGCGATCGGGATGAAGCCAGGCTGGAGAGTGGCCCCAAGGGCCTCTTGGACAGCGTCGCTGGCCCATATGCACGCAGACACACGACTCCCGGCCGCTCGCCCGGGAGCGGATCCCATGTTCAGTCTTTGCTTTGGGGCCACGCACAGCAGCCGTGGGGCTGGTCGGTGGCGCCTGAGCTGAGCCCTGCCAGGCGGCTTTATGCTCTCGCATCTCCCAGGCAGACACAGCCAGAAGGCTCTGGCTTTGGTGCTCCTCAGAGTCTTGAGACAGGCACTGTGCCCCTCAGATACCCGCTCAGTGTCCGCGGGAGCAGCGGACCAGGAGACCGCGGGGACCGTGGGCAGGGGGGCAGTGCTTTGGGGGCTGCAGCATGGGCGAAACCCTAGCCACGAAGGGCAAAATGGGGGCTGGGGTGCAGGCCAGCGGCAGGTTCTGGCCGCTCCCAGGACGCAGTGCCCTGCTCACTGACCACGTGCCAGACGCTGCTGCTGCAGGACCTCAGCCAGGTGCTCGCCACCATCAGCGAGATCCCCAGGAGGAGCTGTTCCACGGCTGCTGGACCGGGGGCTTGGCGCGAGGCAGAGGACAGCGTCAGGAGACCTGGGGTCCCCGGGCCTCGGATCTCCCCCACACACGGGTCCAGCACAGACGCGCTTGGGAAGAGTCGGTGAAGGAGCTGTGGGTGCTGAGTGAGAGGTGACCGCAGAGGGCTCTGGGGAGCCATCACAGGGTCAGAGGTGACTCAAGGTGTCACGTCCCCCTGTGCCTCCTCCCCCCTCCCGCCTATGACTCAGCCCCCAGCAAACAACAAAGGTCACCTCCTCAGGGAAGTCGGCCTGGGTTGCCGAACACTCCCGCTAGGCTTTTCACTAGTCTGCGTCCATGGCAGGCCAGTTTGTCCCTGTACAGGAGCCTGGACTGACCCATCTTGCCGTTGCCCAGTTCTGGTCACATAGATTGTGTTCCAAGATGGTCTGATGGGTCACCTGACGGTAGCCAGAGGGTCTCCCAGGGGGCTCAAGTCTGGTGCCCCCAATGCTGCGGTGACTGAACTCCCCGCCCAAGGCCACGGACCCCAGCTGCCCTGCCAATGGGCAGATATGTCCCCTGCTCCAGAGGGACCAAAACAGACATATCACAATGCCACACACGCACGCACACACCCACGCTAACACATACGGACCCCCACACACAAATACACATGTAGACACGCAAACACACACACACACATGTGCATGCGCTCAGATTAATCAACACACGTGCTCGCACTCACACGCGCACACGCACACACACAGTGGGACCCCATCTGGCTGCTGCCCTCTTGAACAAGGCGGGTGCGCACACACACCCCCGAGGTCGCCAGCTCGCACCTCGCCAGGTCGCCCCCCTCGCAGGGACTCGCCCAGGAACTCACCAGGTCCAGGTGCTGGAGCATGTCCACATACCTGCGGGGACAGAGGGCGGGCCTGCGTGAGCCTCCCGCCCGCCCGCCCAGGTAGGCAGACCGCGCTACTGAGCGGGCACTCACGCTCTCTCAGACGCCAGCAGCTCCTGGGCGATGACATGGGCACGGGACTGGCCTTCTCCCTGCGGGAGGAAACCACCATCAGGCCGTGAGGGGTCCCCGCGCCACACGCGGGCCAGCCGGGCACCAGGGACCCCCCTGGCCCCCGAGCCCCACACGGCCCATCTTCCCCACTCTGGGGCAGGTGCCGCGGCGCCAACGCTGGGCAGAGGGGCCACCACAGAGAAGGGCCCCACCTGTGCCCCAGCCCCCATGCCCGAACCCCTCCCCGCTGGCCGTGTTGCTCCCAAACCCCCTCCTTCTGCTGCAGTGATGGAGGGTCTCACGCACTCGGTTGTGTTCTCGTAGGGATGCCATCACATTCCCTGCAGTTCTGGCCAGCCTGGGGCAGCCTCGCCCTCCCCCCCACCCCCCAGCTCAGCCCTCCTCAAACCCAGTCCTCTCCCCAGCCCGCCTGCAGGGGCGCCCCTCCCGGGGCCACCTACAAGACCCAAAGGACCCAATAAAGGGAGGTTGGGACACGTGCATTAAGGGAGGACACATGGGGGTCTTGGGGCCACAGAAAGGACGAATGAGCCCACGGGGTCCTGAGGGACAGGGGCGGGGGTGCCATCTGCATGGTGGGCCTGCACCCGCCAGGTCTGGGCACCACCAGGTCATGCCCAGACACAGTTCAGCTGGGCAGGGGATGACTGGGCCTCTGGCCACAGCACGGGCCTCTGCTGGGACCCCCAAACTGCAGGCTGCCCGCTGGGATCTAGCGGGGCGGGAGCACAGGGCCGCCCGACGGACCTGACAGGGTGGACCAGCAGGGCCTGCTCAGCCACCCACAGAGGCCCCACTGAGTGGGGGTGTTACCGAATCCCAAGGTGCCCCCCAAGGAGGGAGCAGCAGCTTGTGGCCCTCCCCGCGGGCAGGCCCGGCTGGAGGCAGCGGTCTGGGCCCATCCCATTCTGCCTTCTCCTGAAAGTCATTTTTCCAAAAATCCATTCTCTGCTAGCCCTCAACATTTTCTTTTCTTTGCTTTTTGGGTCACACCCGGCGATGCACAGGGGTTACTCCTGGCTCTGCACTCAGGAAATACTCCTGGCGGTGCCTGGGGTACCATACGGGATGCTGGGAATAGAACCCAGGTTGGCCACGTGCAAGGCAAACGCCCTCCCCGCTGTGCTATCGCTCCAGCCCCCTAGCCCTCAACATTTTTATCTGGGAAATGGGTGCGTGAGCATGATGGTGTCTCACCCGTATGCACAGGGCCGGAACAGAAGCATGGGGAGGTTTATGTTACAGTACACAGACACGCTTGTGTACCTGATCCACTCTCTGTCCACCTTCTGTCCACCCACTGACCCTCCAGCACGCGGCTACGGGAGCTGCCTAAAGTGGCCCTGGCACGCAGGACATATTCCACAAATTCCAGATAAACAAGAGACACGTGCCCTGGGGCGGCTCCGAGGCAGAGCACTGGCCTTGCACGTGTGGGACCCGGGTCCAATCCCCGGCACTGCACGGTCCTCTGAGCACCGTCGGGAACAAACCGTGAGCATGGAGCTGGGAGGAGGCCCTGAGAACCACCAGTGTGACCCCAAACTTCAAAATAAATAAAGAAAAGAGGGGCTGGCATACAGCAGGTGCTCAATAAAGGAGCTAGTTCCTTCCTGGCTGTCCTGAAGATTTTTCTTGGCAAAGAAGCCAGAGGCTGCGGGAGGTTCCGGTCCTGGCGAGGCTGCCTGGGGGGCCCAGATCTGGGCCCCTCCGGCACCTGGACACCCCCTGGAGGGAAGGTCAGGGCTCAGGATCCTGAGGACACCCAAGGCCCACTCTCTATTCCAACTTTGTAGGGCTACCTGGGGCTCAGTGGACAAGCATACGCTCTCCCCAAGGTGGGAAGCCTGCAGGGATACCCCCATGGAAACGAGGTCTGGAAGCAACCCCCCCCCAATGGGGAGCGTATCCTACAGGGACACCTCCAGCCACAGGCCTGGGGTCAGTTTCAATAACAAGAATTACCGTGCAGAAGGGACTGGGCAGGCGACCGGGCAGGAGATAGGGCAGGGGACAGGACAGGGCAGGGGCGTCCAGGGTTCCCGTGTAGCGGGAGCAGGGTGAAGGTGTCCCGAGCTTCGAGGGGCCCGTCTGGTTCCACTCTGTGTCCTGCAGACGGTGCCGGGGTTGGGCTCTGCACGAGGACCAGCCCTATCTCTGCCCTGAGCAGGACGCTGCCACCAGGGCTGACGGGAGCTGCTCACAGGGACCAGGCGACAGCACGGCATCCCATACAGCCCCGAGCCCGCCAGGAGGGGCCCCTGAATGAACAGCCAGGTGTGGGCCCTGAGCACTGACGGGGTCTGACCCCAAACCAGCACCTACATCTCATTGACATTAACATCTACCCAAGGGCATCGCTGGAATCCTCACTACATGCTTGGCGTGATAAAAGTAAGCATTTCCAGGGGTGATGTCTAGCGGTGCCTAAGAGACCCCAGAGCCGTGCTTGGTGTTTGGGCCATACTGGCGGTGCTCAAGAATAAGTCCTGGCTCTGTGCTTAGGGGCCCCCTGGGCTGCCCAGGAAGCGCCAACCTGCGATTTGGTCTCTCTGGCCCCTAAGTCCTTTTCAAAGAGAGATGAGGGTCGTGAGAGGTGCCAGGGGCCTGGGGTGGGGGCAGTAGGTCATTCCTGGGGATTCTGGGCCAACGGCTCAGGCAACTTAACATGGGACCAATCGGTGGTGCTGGGACCACCAGGGCCGCTCCGGGGGTCACATCCCGCGGCACCCCAGATGGCATGAGGTGCAGGGGCTCAAGCCTGGGTCCCTGCCCCGCTGGTCACGGCGTGTTGGCCCTGACACACAGCCCTTCCCACTGGGACTCTCCCCGATGCCCGGGCTGGCCCTGTGCCCTGCGCTCTCTGGCCTGCCGGGTCCCAGCGAGGAAAGGACTCAGCTGCCAGCGGGGGCCATAGCCGCTCTAGGCGCCTCAGTTTCCTCGTCTGCAAGACAGGCTCCAGGCAGCAGGGCCGACCAGTGGTTGGCATGGACCACCAACCCCCACCATGCTTGGAGCTGACGTCATCACATTGTTTTCGTCTCCAAGCTGTCGGGGACAGACCCCGGGCTCAGGGCGGCACACAGGCTGCCCTGCACGTCTCTCTTGGCCCCTCCTGGCAGGACGCTGGCCGGCCGCTCTCGGGCCCTCGCTGATGATGGATGTGTCTCTCCCGGCTGGACGGGAGGAGGCCGGGCCAGTCAGGGCTCCTGGGCGGTGCCCGGCCGACTGGGCCATTTAATCGAGATGTTTGTTTAACCAGGAAATGAACTCCAGGCTGGAGGCAGTGCCCGGGGCCAGACTTCTGGGAATGGCCCCGCCTAGGGGCGTGGGGGCTGGGGGCCTGGATGCCGAGACTCTTTGGGTGTCCTAGGCTGAGCCCTGCTCCTTGGGCCTTCGCGGCCCCCTGCCTCCCAGCTCCCAGGCAAACTCAGGCTCGGCTTGGAGTTATGGGGGTACCAGGGCAGGAGAGGGGACCAGGAGGTAGGAGCCCTTGGGTACACTGTGCGCTGAAGAAAGAGCTGGCCACACTGGGCCTGAGTCTGCCTCAGTTTCTCCAAAGGTAACTCGAGAGGGGTACTTCCTGCTAGAACAGCAGTTCCCTAGAAGGGGTCCTGGAATCTCCAGGATTTTGACCCCCCCGCCCCCCGCCTTTCCAGTCACGTTCCCGGGCGAGCCTGGATCTCACTGGACTCAACCCTGATGAGCACTGAATGGGGAGCACACACCATGCTGGCAGAAACACAAACCTGACAGTTACGCTGCTAGCAGTTCTGAGAACAGCCCCATGGAAAACACCACCTGTGTGCTGGGCAACGGTTTCTCTACAGTTTTGGAATTTTATTTGCTTTGGGGACCACCACCCCCGCGGTGCTCAGGGCTCACTCCTGGCTCTCAGCTCAGGGTCACTCCTGGAGGTGCTCAAGGGGACCCTATGGAATGTCGGGGATCGGACCGAGTCTGCCAGGTGCAAGGCTAACACCTTCCCTGCTGTGCTAGCGCTCCAGCTCACTGTTGTTTTCTTTTCTTTTCTTTTCTTTTCTTTTTTTGGGTTTTTGGGTCACACCTGGCGATGCACAGGGGTCACTCCTGGCTCTGCACTCAGGAGTTACTCCTGGCAGTGCTCAGG
>JAOXYA010234223.1:0-19797 GCA_028565675.1 Sorex palustris | reverse complement strand
TATCGAATACTCTCGGTAGCTTGCCGGGCTCTCCAAGAGGGGCGGAGGAATCGAACTCGGGTCGGCCATGTTGGCTGACGTGTAAGGCAAACGCCCTACCGCTGTGCTATCGCTCCATTCCAGGGGTAGCTTTGATCATTTGCAGGGTCTCCAGTACCTCAATCATTCATTCAAGAGATGTTGACAGCCTACCATTCAGTTATTCATTCAGTTCGATAAATATTTATTGGACAACGATTACTTTTTCTCATTGTATCCTTCTGTTCAGCATCCGTCGATGCATTTTTAAGAATACCATAGCAAAGGAGTTAAGTTTCAATATACCAAATAAATAAATTTTATGTATGTTACAAAGATGTATCCTGTGGAAGGAAAATAGTCAGATAAAGGTGGGTTTCTGGGGTGATGGATCTGGGGATGGATGGGTCACAAGGTCAAGTGGGAGGGAAGAACTCATGAGCAGAGGCATTGAGGAGGTGTGGGACTGGTCAGTGTCCAGCAGGCATCTGGAGGAGAGCCTGGCAGGTAGAGTAAACAGCCAATACAAAGTTGCCCATGTGGAAGGAACCATGGTTGTAGGAAGCTTCAAGAACTACCTAGAGGTGGCCAGAGTGGTAGTACAGTGGGTAGGGCATTTGCCTTGCACACAGCTGACCCAGATTTGATCCCCGGCATCCCATATGGTTCCCCGGGACCGCCAGGAGTAATTCCTGAGTGCAGAGCCAGGAGTAACTCCTGAACATCGCTGGGTGTGACCTGAAAAACAAAATAAATAAATAAATAAATAAATAAATAAGAATTACCCAGAGGCTTGAGCGGAGCAATAAGCATAGCAAGTAGGGCATTTGCCTTGCACGCAGTGACCCGGTTTCAATTCCTCCACCCCTCTCAGAGAGCCTGGCAAGCTACTGAGAGTATCCCGCCTGCATGGCAGAGCCTTGCAAGCTCCCCGTGGCATATTAGACATGTCAAAAACAGTAACAACAAGTCTCACAATGGAGAAGTTACTGGTGCCCGCTCGAGCAAATCGATGAACAATGGGAGGACAGTGCTACAGTGCTTCCCAGAGGCTTATTACAGTGCCAGATCCTAGCTGTCCAGCACTATAGAACTGTCCTCCCATTATTCATAGATTTTCTCAAGCAGGCACCAATAATATCTCCATTGTAAGACTTGTTGTTACTGTTTTTGGCATATCAAATATGTCACGGGTAGCTTCCCAGGCTTTGCCGTGCGGGCAAGATACTCTGGGTAGCTTGCCGGGCTCTCTGAGGGGGTGGAGGAATCGAACCCAGGTTGGCCGCGTGCAAGGCAAATGCCCTACCACTGTGCTATTGTTCCGGCCTAGCTGTCCAGTGGTTAAAAAAAAAAAATCAGACTGAGTTCAAGTTGTACCTTTGCCTCCTTGTGTGGGTTTTCTTTTTGGACTAGTTATTTTTCATTTCTCTGCAATATACCTTCTTCTATAAAATGATAAGTTGAATGTCTGTTTCAGAGGATCATGTTGCCCAAAGGATTCAGTTATTCATTCACCCCTGTTCATCTCTGAGGCTGGCACTTGAAGGCTACCCCTCCGCAGAATAGGGTTGACTGCTTTATTTTGCCATTTGGTTGCCTCTGGTACCTTCCTACACCAAACCTGTCCCAGCACAGTTGGTGAGGCAGTGACCAACCCCAAAGCTCCAAGTTTCATTAGCAGGTGAGAGAAATCAACATTCATTTCCCCAAACCATCACTAGTTGCTGAGGGTTCACCATGCTCCAGGCATGTCTGATCCGAAGAGGAACAATGTAGAATGCAAGGAAGGGTTTTAAATACTGGGGTGATAGGAAGCTTCACGCGTAATATAAATGTGTCTGTGTGTGCAGGGATGTGTGTGTGTGTGTGTGTGTGTGTGTTTTGCAGAGTCAGTTGTGCACCAAAGACGACTGACATGGACAGAACTGTTGGGAGAGAGTTGTGAATTGTAGATTGAGGGTTGAAAAAAGGGTGGACACCGCTGCCGACTCCTTGCTCATGTTTCTAACTCAGGTGGTGGCAACTTTGCATTCCAAGTCAGGAGGTCTCGGTTCAGTCACTCCCTGCTTCAGATTTTAGTTGCATGTCTTGGACTTGTCATTTAAAATCCTTTGAGCTCCCCCCACCCCCCGCCTCATTTAAGCACTGAAAATAAAAATCTGTCTAGCATCTGCTTTCCAAATGTCAAAGTTCAGATGAGGAAACACACTTGAAAATTGTCTGCTAAGTGATCCAGTCACACGCGTGGTGGGATGGGGTGTGGGCCACGGGAGGGAGGCCAGGGAGAGGCCGGTGGGAACTGGTCAGTGGTCATGTGTCTGCCGTGGAAAAGAAGGGCCTTGGCATGGCTCCCCAGAGTACACATTTGGTGCTAATTTATGCACATTAGTTAATTCTGTTTTGCTGGGGACTCAGATGGGACTTCCCGGGAGGGGCGGGGGGACATTCCTGACAGCATGGAGACAGCCACATGGGTCCCTCCTGCCATTCTTCCTGGGCTGGAGCTGGGGAGGCGGCCTCTCGGAGGCACGGGCTTGGCTGGCAGCTCCCAAGTCATCTGCATAGGCCGAGGCAGTGCAATCATTGCAGATGATGCTCTGATCCGATGAACAGGTCTGTTTTCTGCCCAGCTCTCCAGTGTCCTGGGAGGGGGACATCCTGGGCAGTTTGGACCAGCCTGCTTCCCACTCTATCCCATGCAATGGGCAGTGTTGAACCCTCCATTCCGAGGTCAGTGGTCTTCGGGGCTAGCTGGGAGGGAGAAGGAAGAACGTGGGCCCAAGCACTCTTGGGAAGGCAAGTGCTGGAAAAAACAGGATTGTTGCGAAGGAAGACAGCAGAAGCTCTCATCAGATTGTGTGTGCCAGTTTCAGCAGAGATTCGGGGATGGGGGCAGGAAGGAAGCGCTGGCTCTTAAGAGTGAGTGCGCCCCATCCCGGGTGAGGCGAGACTTGGGGAGACCACTGTGGGTCCTTTGCATCTGGCTCTCTGTACCTGGAAAACAGCCCCTCAATAGAACCAAGGTGGTCTCCCCTTTCCTATCTGCACAGCTGACCCCAGTGCTGGGCACGCCATGGTCACTCGGGAGAAGAGGGCAGTTGGTGGGGCTGCACTGGCTGCAAGGAAAGGGTGGAGGAGCTGGGGTCACCCGGAGTGCTGGCGGGCGACTGACCTCAGTGCCCCAGTGCCCTGGGTCCTTGGCGAAGGCTTGCATGTGGTTAAGGAGGAAGTCTTTCTCTTCTTGGGTACTTGTGTGTGTGCGTAGAGCATGCTTATTGAGCACTGAGGTGGGGTCTTCTGGGTAAAAGTGCAGGGATGGGTCCTGCACCCTGGACAGAGGCGAGGAGAAGCCTCTCCTCTCTCTCTCAGGCAGTGAGTGGAAGGACGTGCTGGCCGGACACTCCTTCCGAGAGGCAGTCTCCGCTGCTGTCGGGGAGCCAGGCTGCACGGATGGTTCTAAGTTTCTGACAGTGACAAGACAAGCGCTTAGAAGTTTCCCATTCTTCTGTGCCGGAGAGATAGTCCAGTGACTAAGGCCTTGCACACACCGGGGCTGGGTTCAATCCTCGGCATCCCATAAGGTCCCCTGAGGGCCGCCAGGACTAGTTCCTGAGGGCAGAGTCAGGAGTAACCCCCAAGCATCGCCAGGTATGACCCCACCAAAACACAAGAAGAAATTTCTCATTTGGCCTGAATACTCAGCCTGTAGTCTGGGTACGTTCTGGCTTCTATAATGATTTGTCCCAAAGGTTGGTCTGTCCCAAAGGACTAGCGAATTCATCACTCCATGTCTGCAGCTCAAATGTGTAGATTGTGGGTTGACTGCTCCATGAATAACCCCGAGACCCCCAGGCACTGGGGAATAGTCATGTGCCGTTCATTTCTCCTCCTTCCTGCCTTTCTTTGTCACCTGTGGTTTGTTTATCACCACTGATTATTTTTTCATTGCCAGTGGTAGAAAGAATTTGTTTATTTCCTCATTAATTTGCTCTTATTTTTAACTGGCTAACGTGGGGACATAGGCGATTTTAATCTTGACCTTTTGAATCAGGTAGTAGGTCTTCCTAAATAAGAACTAATTTTGGTACCATCTTCATCTTCAATATCTCCTATCGTATTTTCTAGCCTTTCAAACGCATTCATAACATGTTATTAATTTAATCAAAAAGTGCCCAATAGAACCCCTACCCAATTTTTGCCAAATCACCCCCTCTGTATATCATTATAATTTCCCACCTGTTAGTGACATGAAAAGAGCAGGACACAAGATTACTATAAACTGTTCTTGTTGGAGACTTTTTGCCCTGAGCCCTTGGATTCCAGCACAAAGAATTTGTCCTGATGATGGAATTTGTGTACTGAAGCTAAGGCATCCCCTTGGATCAGCAGGTGAAATGAAGCCACTTTAAGGCAAAGCTTTTCCACAGCAGTCTTGAAGCGGGCTGATGATGGGGATGTGTTTCTTGCAGATTCACGCTTTGCCACCTTGCTTCTCCTGGGAGAACTGGAAGAAGAACTGGAAAGAGTCAGCGGAACTGAGAAGGTAAATGCCACTCCGCCCAGCCTGCTTCACTCTTCAACTACACAGGGGTCGAAGAGACTGCAAGGGGGCACAGGCTGACGTTGTCAGGGTTCACGGAGTGACCTTGAAGTGAAAACTTAGTGAGAATGTGCCTAGTGAAAAATAGTGGAGGAACTGGAGCGATAACACAGAGGGTAGGGCGTTTGCCTTCCACAGAGCCGCCCTGGGTTCAATCCCCAGCATCCCGAATGGGCCCCTGAGCACCACCAGGAGTAATTGCTGAGTGCAGAGCCAGGAGTAACCTCTGAGCATCGCTGGGTGTGACCCAAAAAGAAAAAAAAAGTAAGAAAAGAAAAATAGTGGAGCAGGTGTATTTATGCTGAAAACTGCAACACGAGTTTCGTTTCTATGAAATACAAGAGAAAAACGATATAAAAACGGGAAAGTTCTTCTTCCAGCAGGCTGGAAGTGTGTGCACGGGTGCCCCTTTCTTCTTGGGGGGGGTTTGGGAAGAGAGGAGGAAGTGTGTTTGGGGCTTTGTCTTCTTTGGGGGGAGGGGTGTGAGAAAAGGCACCCCCCCCCACACACACTGGGGATCTCAGGAATCAGATCATGTAGTTGTCAAATGCGACGGCAATATTTGGGATCTACTTAGACTAAAAACAATTTGTTGTTGATGAAAATTCAAATGGACTCAGGTAGCCCTTGCTGACTGACAAGCGTGGTGGAGAGCAGGAGAGGGAGGAAGAGAGGCTGGAAGCAGGTGGAAAACAGGACAGAGAGCAGGGAGGGCAGGGAGACGGCTTCAAGGCCGTGCATCTGCTTGGAGATGCACACAGGCATTTTAAGGATGCACGTAGGCCAGGTGCTAGTCAAGGAGGGCTTCCGAGGATGCCAGTTTTGCATCTTAAGGACCAGGAGTTAAAGGAAGCTGGTGGGCATGGAAGAAGGGTGTTCTGGGCAGGAGCAAGTATATTGCAGGCACAGAGCGGGAAACAGCCCCTGTCTTTCCCTCCCGGAGGCCTCAGGGAAGGAAAGAAGCCATCGTTCCTTCCCTGTGCACACTTGCCCCTGCTTGCGGTCGAGTCATGGAGTCTTGGACTCCCCACTGGGACATCTGTACCGAGGGCGCCTTTGAGTTGCAGCAGGTCGGGCAGGCCCCTGGCTTCCTCGCTGGTCTCGCTTGGAATGAAGCTGAGCGGGGAACCTGGTCCTGCCGACCCTGCTTTGTGGCAGAAGGTCCAGAACAAACACAACAAACGTCTCAACCCTTTCCCCAGCAGTGCGTGCTTTGGCCTGTACGAATCTGTGCTGCGTTAAATCCAAACAAAAAGAGTTGCTTTCTGAGCTCCTCCCCTCCCCCCTCCTGAGAGAGCAATATGGAAGGAACCACATGGAAAAAGAAGGTGAATTCCGGACATTCCTCAGTATTAGCCTCCAGCAAGCCGCACCCTGGAGTCTCGCTGACCCATCTCAGCTATCCTTGGGGAAAGGGAGAGGAAGAAGGAAAGAGAGAGTGTGTGTGGGGGGGGGGAGACAGAGACAGACAGAGACATAAAGGAGAGACGGACAGAGACAGATAGATAGAGAGGAGAGAGAGAGGAGAGAGAGAGAGAGAGAGAGAGAGAGAGAGAGAGAGAGAGAGGCAGAGAGAGCCCTCTTGTTTCATGGGCCCCCTTTAATCCCCACGCAGAGAGTTGCCCGGTTCAGGTGCCGTGTGGACAGGGGGCTATGGTTGCTACAGAAGGGGCAGTGCCCGGCTGTGTGTGGAGGGGAGGGGGGCTCCATCCTCCTTGCTGGGCGACGTGGAGGCAGCACTCCCAGAGAGACACTGCAAGGGGCCTGCTCCTTCCGGTGAGCTCTGAGAGGCGGCGCGTTCCTTCCTCCTGCCCTTGGAGCACGTGTCCCTTCCAGAGCAAGACCCACTCCAACAAGCTGGTTCTCAAGGCTTCGTTTTTGCTTTGGGGCGTGTGTGCCCCAGTCCTTGACGCCTGCTTTGGGCACCTTGGCACCCTGTGACTTTGGGAACATTTGCCTCCGACCTTTCCTGCAGGGACTGCCCACTCGCCCGAGGCTGCTCCCAGGACCCATCTTGACTCTTTTTCATGAGGAATGACCATCGCTGGCTCCTGAGCCCGCCAGACAGCGGCAGAGAGTTTTCTTGACTGGGTGCGGGTGGGTAATTCCCACGCCCCCTCCCGCCCCACTCAGGGCTGCTCTCTCACGCCACCTGCTGGAACCAGCTCCCAGCGCAGCCTTCGCCGCTGTGGGCCTGAGGCTCCCGAGGGTGACAGAGCCCGCCCAGGGGCCATTGCTGCTTGGGTGGCCGGAGTCCTGTCCCCTCTTCCCTGCGCTGGCTCACCAGGTCCCTATCCCAAAGGTGCCCCGATGACTTGCCGCTAGTCACCTTGAGTTTCTCCGTGCCTTGGCTCAGAGGCGGCTGTCTGCCCTGTGGTGTCCGGCGCTGTGGCCAACTTCTTAAATGTGTGGTTAGTGGGGGCCAGCGCTGCCCAGCATGAAATGCAAAGGGTCTCCCCTATAGCATCTGCATGCACATGCCCACATGCACGCACACTCACATGTAAGCACACACATGCATACATGCACAAATACACACACACAACACAGACACACATGCACACACTTGTACAGATGCACAAATACACTCACACACAACACAGACACACACATGCACACACAGACACACGTGCGCACATATTTACACATGCACAAATATACTCATGCACAACACAGACACACAGAGAAACATGCACATACACATATGCACACACAGACACACACAGAGATATGCACATACACAATGTACACACAGACACACATGCACACACAGACACACACGCACACAAGCACAGACACACATGCACACACAGAGACATGCACACACCGACACACACGTACACTCAGACACTTACGCACACACATGCACAGATACACTCATGCACAACACAGACACACACGCACACATGCACACACAGACATACAGACATGCACATACAGACACACACACATGCACACATAGACACACACGCACACACATGCACAGACACAAACACACACACACACTTGAAGCCTCCATGGGATCTGAGACATGCCCCTGATGTATCCCCTGATGGACTGGCCACTTTCTCCTTACTCCCAGTCGCCCCGGGGGTAATTGGGAGCTGTTTGGTTGCTTTGCCTTGAGCTCTTTGGATTTGTCCCTATTCTCCTGGACCCGTCGGCTCACCCCAGGACCTCAACAGGAAGGGGGTCTTCCCTCATCGTGGTCTTCCCTCATCGTGCTCTGTTGTAGGTGAAGATGCTTGTGGCAGAGGGTCCCTGAGTCCAGCACTGCCTGCCCCAGCGTCTGTTGAAACAGACCCTCTCTAGTCAAAGTCCTTCTGGGGCATCTTCCTTGTTTTGTTCATTAAAGTGGGAACACTTGGCTCTGGCTTTCTGGGCATTGCTGCCCGTGTTAACACTGGAAAGAAATAAGCCCCCAAGAGGAGAGTGACTTGGAAGACTCAACCAGTGATTCTAGTGCTCTCCGCTGTTGCTATGACAAGGGAAAGTGTGAAACCCAGCTGTAACTGTCAACCTGAGGAGGTAGTAAAAGTAGTGACCCCTGGGTGGTGTGTTTGGGGCAGGGGACAGAGAGGCTACAGGGGACACTCCCCTTATGTGGGAGCACCCCCCAGGACTTTCTCCTAACACTGATCTCTGGGGCCTGGGGAATCAAGGCCAGGCGGGTGCTTCCAGGGCAATCCCTTCCCTGCCCCAGGGCTCTCTCCAGGACAGATGCAGAGTCCTTCCCTTCAATACACGCTGACTCGGTCCCTCCATTATGCCCACGCTGCTATAGTAGTTTCAGTAGCTGGAGTTAAAAAGATGACTGAAATTCAGTGCCCTCGTGCAGAGAAGATGAGACAAAGAGTTTCCATTTAATTTCCTAACTGCCAAGAGGGAGGTGTGTGTGTGTGGGAGGGAATATTATTAGCATACGACGAAGGGGTATGCTAACAATACTGAAACTGTGTGGTCAGGGAAGGCTTTCTGGAGCAGGAGACGCTCACACTGAGTTTCATGGGTGCCACCATCCCCCATCCGCTAGAAACTTGTAGCCAGTGCCCTCGGGAAAAGGAGGACAGGGAGACTGGTGCCGAGTGGTTTGGGGTCCCAGGGACCGTCTCTGGAGTCCTCTGGGAAGTGCTACTGACCTGCAGGCGTGGCTGCCGGTCCCACGGCCAAGGGACACGTGGTGCTTTCTCCCAGGGTCAGTCTGTCCCCTTCTAGGGACAGTGTCCCATGTCTTTGGGGGCAGCAGGACGGGGGAGGGGGGTGTTCCTGATCCACATCCTTTAAACAGCATCGCGTGAAACCAGGAGTGATGGGGCGCTGTCCACACCCAGCTGACGGGACTTCCCCAGGCCTGGGGGACCATCAAGAGGTGGGCATGTGGGGCCTGGGGTCCTCCTGTGGGCTCAGTGCCTGCGGGCAGACGGCTTCCTGCCCACTCAGCCAGCCCTGCGCTATGGCACCACAGCAGAAGGTCATGTAGGGGAAACTAAGGCAGCAGAACACAACCGGGGCTCCTCCGTGGCGGCAGCACTGCAGCAGAGCTCCCCGCCTCTCTCGTCCACGCTGTGACTCGGGTGTCCCCCCAGGCGGGAGACTCCCGGGGAGCTGTCCTCCGAGGGACATGGTAGCTCACAGGGGCTGGTCTCGGCCGGGTGCCCCGCAGTGGGGCTGGCAGGGAGGCCAGCCGGTCCCCGCCCGGGCAGCTGGCGTCCTCCCTGGACACCATCAGAGAAAGGAATCGACGGGGACAACAAAGGGGGCGGTATAGCCCCTGCTCCCACTGTACCCCCACAGGCCGGTGCCAGGCTCTCTGCCGCTCTCTGTCCTCCCGGGACACCAGCTCATCTGCCGGCCCTCGGGGCGCCAGCGGGCCTGAATGGGCCTTTGTGTGCACCCGGGCTGGCACAGCGGTGCCCAATGTGGGAGAGAGATATCCCGGAGGTGGCTGAGCGCGGTGGGGGTGGGGGGACTGAGGGGGTCCTGGGCAGGTCTCTGCAGATACCAGTGCTGGGCCCATCCCCCCTCCCGCTCTCTCTGTCGCTTTGTCCCCGTGAGTTACGGAGAAGCACAATGTAACGGTCAGTCTCGGAGCCAGCTTCCAGGCTGGGGTTTACTCCCCACCCCTGTGAGTCCCCAACCGGTTTGACAGGAGCAGGCCCCAGGGCTGGGTCCAGGTGTTGGTTCTGACCTGCAGGGCGGGTCACCCCTCCCAGCAGGAGGTGGGGCACCCATGCTCTGGGCAGCCGCTGTCCAAGAGAGTGAACCCCAGCTGCCTTCATTGCGCATGGCCGGAGGGCTTTTTGGGTTGGGACAGGGAGAATCTTCTTGAAGAGCAAAGCCCTGCAGGCTGCAGGTCACTTGCACCTGAGGTGCCTGGGACTGCCACGTTGGAGCAAGTCTCTGGGGCCCCTTCAGCAGGCAGCAGCCCCTCCCATCTCTGGGAGGCCGGTGGCCCCGGGGTTCACAGGGCTTGGGTTGATAGAGGCCGCTAGGAGCACAGAACATGGACAGCAACCAGCAGGCCACCAAGGTCATCCTAGCTGACCATCGCAAGTAGGGTGGAGGCTCGTAAGGGGAGGGGAGGGGGAAAGGGGCCATGTGGGTGTGGGGGGCCAGGGTGGTGGGGGCCGAGGGCCTCCCCAGGTCAGACTGTGGGGATGAAAGTCAAGGGCCTCTCGGGGGACACAGTGGAGGCAGAGTGGGCGGAGGCTGGCAGCAATGGGCTTGGGGACGGGGACTCAGCACAGTACTACTGTCAGCTTTCCCGGGAGCAGGTGATCGTTGGCTGTCAGGCCAGGGGGGAGTGACTGAACTTTCTGCGTCCCTCCAGCTGATGACCAGGGAGGAGGCCCCCTTGGCCTGTGAGCTTCTCAGACTCGCCCTTCTGGCCTCTCCCTGTGGGCCGAGGCTGCAGGGGGAGGGTCCGGCCCCACCGCTTGGCTCGGGGACCATGGTGCCCGGCCTGAGGCTTAATGTGCGTCCGGGGGTCTCTGTCTACTCAGACACAGGGAGACCTCTGCAGAGAACTGAGACGGGAGAGTTTGCTGGAGAGGAAACGTTTTGTTTTGTTTTGATTTTCAGAAAGAAGAGGTTTTAAAGGACTGTGAGAGCTACTGTGGAGATGGGGGGAGGGGGTTGGGGGCTTAAGCCAACCCACTCATCTCTTTCAAATTCCTATACATTTGGGTGGGGGAAATGGGCTGCCCTGTAGGATTACATTGGTTTGTCCTTTCTGCCTCGCCACAGGGAGCTTAAGTTTATTGGCTTACTCCCATCACAGTGCTCCCATTCCTCTGTGTCTATTTGTAACCTCTTCCTTTGTGCTCTGCTTCCCCAACTGGTCAATCACTTTTATCTTCTAATCAGACTCCTTTAACTTGTAGATATTGTTTTTCTCTTCTCCTTAATGCCCTTTGCATAGTTAATTCAGAACAATAGCACAGCGGTAGGGCGTTTGCCTTGCACTTGGCCAACCCGAGTTTGATTCCTCCGCCCCTCTTGGAGAGCCTGGCAAGCTACCGAGAGTATCTCACCCACACGGCAAAGCCTGGAAAGCTACCCGTGACATATTCAATATGCCAAACACAGTAGCAACAAGTCTCAAAATGGAGACGTTATTGGGCCCGCTATAGCAAAGGATGAACAACGGGAGGACAGTGTCAGTCACAATCCTTTTTGTATAGACACAGGAAGACAGTTAATTCCCTGCTTTTGTAACTTGGGACCGCCCTGCAGTGCTCAGAGGACCCTGGGCCAGTCCTGGTGCAGTGGATGGTGCTGGCAGCTACCAAGGACTGTGCACCCAGCACCGCCCCCCCCCCCCGCCTACACACTACTTTTTTTTTTTTCCTTTTTACACCATCTGCCTCCTCTTCCATCCAAGGTTCTGTAGCTGGTTCCCTCGCTGCTGCTAACGAAAGGGAGAGAGGCTCATGATGATGAAGTTCTCCTTGCTCCTGGCTGTCACGTGAGGGCAGCCAGCCCCGGGCAGGCAGTGAGGAGGGCATGTCTCCAGCCTTGAGGATGAAAGATTCCCGCTGGGGCTAGTGGCTCCCCTCGCTCCCCGGGAGCCAGGCCCCTCACCTGGCAACCGGTTCTTTGCTGCCGACTCCAGGGGCCAGAAGGAATGTTCTTTCGACTAGCACAGCGGGAGTATGACAGCTCTTTCTTGAAAGGAGACGCCCGGGGGGGCGGGGGGGGTTCCTCTTTCTACCATCCAGGTTGATCCCTGGCCAAGAACCTGAAATTCCCCCAAAGACAGCTCCCGAGGATCCGCTTGGGGTCTTAATTATAGACCAGTGACGGGACTTTCCCCCAGGCTTCCTGCCTTCCATCTTCCGAGGCTGCCTGCCGCCTGATCTCTTCTCGTTCTTGGGGTGGAGACGCTTGAGTCTCCTATTTCGTGAACTGTGGAAGCGACACAGAGGCTAGGGCAAAAGTCAGTTTCTAACGTGTTCTCCAGAGCCCTGGGCACTTGGAAAACCAAGACGGAGCTTCTGAATTGAGAGGTCCTGGGTGTCCCTGAGCCCCGTGCCCCGCCGGGGGTGGGGGGGCAGCCTCTGTCATCCTGCTCTTATTGCCTGGATTCTTGTTTGGGTTTGTGTATGGGTCACTCCCAGTGATGTTCAGGGCGAACTCCTGGCTCTGCAATCCTGGTGGCGCTCGCTCTGGGGACCCTATGGGATGCCGGGGATTGAACCTGGGTCGGCCACATACAAGACAAGTGCCCTACGTGATGTACTACTGCTCAGGCCCCTTTTGTTTTGTTTTGTTTTGTGTTTTGGGTCACCCCTGGTGATGCATAGGCTTACTCCTGGCGGTGCCTAGGGGACCATATGGGATTCCAGGGATCAAACCCAGGTCAGTCGCGTGCAAGGCAGCTGCCCCTCCAGCTGTACCATCACTCCCCTGCCCCCCTCCCTCGCCCCTTGCCTGACTTTTTGGTCAGGACTTGAAGTCAGCGTAGGTTCCTAGAACTGATGTAGCCCTTCACTCGTGACGAAACCCACCCTGGTTTCTTTGTCTTCTAAGTTATGGGGGCTCGTGTTTTAGTCCCGCATGGTTTGGCTACGCATCTCTGGGCCCATGAGGGTCCCTCAGGGCTGGTAAGAGTAAGTTGGAATTTTCCTTCCCAAGAATGCCTTTCCCCTCGGTGAGATGAGTACCATAGTGCAGGGGCCCTTCATGCCAGGAGTGGACGTGGAGGATGAGGACACCCTTCTCCCATCTGTGGCCGTAGCTGGAGTTTGTCTAGCAGGCTCCTCCCATGGCCCACACACGGACGACATGCTTGGAGAATAATTCATGGGTCGTGTAGAATTTCAGTATGGCTAGGTCCCTGCTTCACACGTTCCCACCTGGCTTGTCCTCAACACCCCTTCTCAGCTGGTCTGCCCGGGCTCCGGGGAGTGCTCCCTACCCTGAAAATGTACATCCCTCCTCAGTTGGCCTGCCTGGGCTCTGGGGAGTGCTCTCCACCCTATAAATGCGAAGTGTGTGGGCGATCATTTCCAAAAAGATAGAAGCAGTCCTGGGGTGGAGTCCCGGATGGAACTGGCTTATTTCCATCCACACTTCCCTCTGTGGTTCCCTGTATAAATTCGTCCCCTGTGGGGCTGACCCCGGCCTCCTCCCAAAGCCCAGCCGTGAAGAGCACAGCGGCAGTGCTGAGCCCTGGACTGGTCCAGGCTGAGGGGCGGGAGAGGTCCTGGATTGTCGGGACCCTTCTGCCACTCTGCCATCCCCAGGGGCTCACCCACAGCTCCACTCAGCCTCACGGGGGATCTGTCCCTCCCCTCCCACCAGCAGGACGGAGCCCCCTTGAGCCCTGAAATCCTCAGCGGACATGAGCAGCTTTTGTATTTATCCCGCTGTGGTGAAATCGTGCCCCCCTGCCGACTCCACCGTAAAAGCGGGACCTGCCCTCTCTGAGGGCCTCTGATCTCTGGGGGGCATGTAACAGAGCCCCCCGGGACGCCTCTGGCTCCGTGATTTCAGGCCTTGTTGTAGTTGGCCTGGCCTAAAAGGATCCCGCGGGCAGAGCTGAGGCCAAGGAAAATAGAAACGCTTTCCTGAAACGGCCGAGAGTTGCTGGACGCTTCCGTGAGCCTGATAGGAAAGCCAGGCCGGACAGAAAGTTCTGGAAATCAGAGTGGGGTCGGGTGGCTCACCCAGCCCTGGGTGAAGACTGCCAATGCCTACAGACCAGGGCAGGGCGGGAGGGGCCCACGGCAGTGTGGGGGGACCAAGCGCACGGCGGGAGGGAAAGTCCCTTCTTCCTGTCTGGGCCAGCTTCCTGCCTGGTTGGCCAAGCCGTCCCCCCCCCCCCCCAAGGCCTCTTCAGGACGCAGCATCTCCCTTTGCTCTGGATCCCGGAGTGGGCGGGGACACTCTCGGGCAGGAAGAAGTTTCTCCCCCAACAGGTTCTGCTGAAGCTGCTGTTTCTTGGGGCCCAGCCGCCCAGCTCTGCCTGGCCCCCACGCTTGGACTCTGGCCGCATGCCTGGGCAGGTGGGAGGGGCTGGTCAGCACGAGACTGACTCAGTTAGCTCAGGCATAACAGTCCCTGCAGCCGCCAGGAAGGCCCCCTGACTGCCCTGGGCAACGAGCTGGTCAGGCCGTTGGGGAAACCGGGTCCCGGGCGTGGGGCCGCCTTTCTGCTCCCCCAACCCAGATGTTGAACCTCAGGTCTTCTTCCCCCACCTTGTGCCCTTCCTCGAGGCCCAGGCGTGGTCTCGGGGGGCTTGGGTGTTTGGGACTCCCCTCAGTGCGCTCTCCACAGCCCCCTGACACCTCTCAGGCGTTTGTCTCCACCCCCCAAGCCTTCTTCCGTCTGCTTCCCCCCATCAAAGCTCAGTGGCCTCATGACTCCAAACCCAGTGTGACCATACCCCAGTGTCCTCAGCGCCCCGGAAACGCCCCTTCTTTCTTCCAGGCTGACTCCATTCCCTTCCTTCCATCCTTTGCTTTCCGGTTTTGGGCTCAGGCCTTCATCTTGGTTCTGCGCTCGGGCATCACTCGCAGTATCACTCGTATCACTCGGGGAACCATACAGGGTACCAGGGATGGAGCCTTGGGGTGGTCACATACAAGGCAAGTGCCCTTCCCACTGTCCTGTCCCTCCAGCCAGACTCCGCCCTTTTCTCCCTCCGTACCCTCCCCCTCATCCCTGATTCTCTGCCTTCTCGACTTGCCTTGGGTGATACCCACACACCCACACCAAGCTCAGACGGGCCCCTTAGGCCACCTCTGCTTCTATGTTGCCGTGACATGCCCTGACGGTGGCCGTTCTACCCTGGTTGGTGTCCGGCTCTCTGGCACGCTTAAGGGAGCCTTTGCCCTTCTCTGTTCCCATCTCTCCTGGATGCAGTTCCCAGCCGTACCGGTTGCTTCCTCCCCCTGCAGAATGAGCTGCTACAGAGCTGACTCTGGACGCAGCCCAGTGTCCAGAGTCACGGAGAGGGCAGACCCTGGGAAGCTGGGGAGGAGCAAGTTCTGAGGAGGGGTGCGTGGATGCCCCTCGGACCCCAAGCTTCTCCCCCCACCCCACCCCCGCTCCAGAGGCGGGGCGCTCTGTGCGAGGAATTCCTGTGTTTCTTGGGTTCCCCTGAGCCTGTGCGTGGTGGACTCAGACTCTACCCGTGAGGGACCCCCCAGGGACCACAGGCCTCTCCTTGACTGAGGCCCTGAGCTGGCAGCCACTGTCGAGCGCCCACAACTGGGAGAGCTGCACAAACTCTATCTTGTGGGTCAAGTGCCCAGTGTCCCTCCTTGCTGTGTCCCCGAGTCGGCAAGCCCTGGCCCCATCCTTCCCGACTGCCCCTCCAAGGTCAAGACCAGCGGTGTGTGCAAGAGGGGCTGCAGCTTCCCTGCTGGGCCCACTGTCCGACTCAGCTCTAGCATGGCCAGGCCTTCTGCAGGCGAGCAGTAAGGGGCCCTCTGTCCACACCAAACGAGGACAGGACTCTCCGGTCCTGGGGGTTATTCGCGTGGGAGCACTCGTCTGCCCCCCTCTCCTTGGGGCTGTGGTGCTCCATCACTGTCCTCTGGCATCATGGAGATGTCGGGGGACTCCGGAAGCTGGGCTGCTGGGATCACGCTGGGATTATGGGGCTGGGACTCGTCCTGTGCCCCCAGCCCTGAGCTCAGGGCCTTCCGGAGGCTCTCCTGGGTGCGGAGCTGGGCCCCACCCAGTCACCTCCAGGCAGGACCCCGTGAATGATGTGGGAGTTTCTTTTATTTTTAAGTTTGTGCCACTTTCCTCAAGTTCTCCCCTTTCCTGCTGCTGAGTTTTCCTTGAGTTGGTCACAAAATCATAACCCCTTCTGGGGCTGGAGAGATAGCACAGCAGGTAGGACGTTTGCCTTGCACGCAGCTGACCCGGGTTCGATTCCCAGCATCCCATATGGTCCCTTGAGCACCTCCAGGAGTCATTCCTGAGTGCAGAGCCAGGAGTAACTTAACCCCTCTGCATTGCTGGATGTGACCCAAAAAGAAAAAAATATCTTCGCATAGACTGAAGACTCAGTGTTTCTGAATTTCTCTGAATAAGGAAGGAAAATCATACGGCTTGATAAAAATAATTCCTTTGATAATATAATGAGTAAATAAAAAGTTATGGCTCTGGCCCTAACTTTAAAGTAATACTAGGGAGAGAAAACAGAAACTTGGAGACAAATCAAATTTCAACTTCTTCCCTTGGGAGAGTCATAAACTTGGGTGATGATTTCTGCACCTCAATTTTCTTTTCTAAGCACAGAGTGCTGTATCTGCTTTTGAGGGCTGTTGAGAAAGTTAGATGAGATCATGCATATATGAGTGTCACACAAGGGAATCAGCAAGTTTCTGCTTCTTCCTGTTCTTGGATTCTAAAGCATGACTGAGACTCTGATATTACACAACACACGAGTCTTTGTTTTCTATTTATCCCTTTCTCTCTATAACCATATAATCCTTCTTTTATCTGCCTCCTATCTCTAGCAAGTAGTTATTAAGACATTGCACTCTGGTAGGAATTCTCTTATCTATCCATTCTTAAAACACATGTGTGTGCGAGCGCGCGCGCGCGCGCACACACACACACACACACACACACACTAGCTACTCTGTATTGCAATAAGTTTTGAGCAAAGGTCTAGGAATCTGGCTCTTCATTTGCACACAGCCCTGCACAGACCAAAAACATCAGTCAACCTTGGACTCTGGCTTCTGGATGGGGCATTTCAAATGCTTTCCTCTGTTCTCATGTCTCACCCCAGCTGCCACTCGTGCCCTGATGAAGGCCTTCCAGATCCAGTGTTCCCACATGGGTCCTTGTGTATTGGTCCATCCGGGGAGTGGAGACCCAATGCAGCTTTGCAAAGCTGACACGATCATCCATTGGTTCCAGCCCCAGAATCATGCATGACCCCAGAGGCAAGCAAGTCAGAACCAGGTAAGAAGGCAGCCAGGCTCTAAGAAGCTGTGGGATGCTGTCCCCTGGGACACATCCTGTAGGTGGCTTGACCATCTCTGAGCTCAGACCTGCTCTCTCAGAGCATCCACGTGCCTCCAGATTCAGAGCACCCATCCTGGCCCTCCTATTTCTCTCTGTCGCATCTACCAAATGCTTTCCTTTATAGCCCTTTCCCTTTCTTCCCTCAGAGGTCCTCCCCCTGTGAGTCACAATGCCCAGGAGAGCTCTGAGTCTCTCAGACTCACCCAGAGAGAATCTTCCTTTATGGTCTCCCATACACACCCTTACAACTACGCATTCTCAATCTCAGAGTCTGATTGGAATGACACCCTCATTCTGTTTCTTGCTTTGAGCAGGACAAACTCTTCTGCTAATACAGTGCACCGGTGATTTAGTTTTACAGAAGACTAACTGAGCTGAGAGTTTGGGAAGTCATGTAATCCGGAGATACGTATCTGAGGGTGATTTGGCTCTTTCTGCCCCTGGAGGGCTAGAGGCATGTTTCATTGTCAAATTTAGGAGGAAGATGCGACTCTATCAGCTGGTGCCTCAGATGCCTGAGGCTGGGCTTCCACCTGTGCATGAAAGTTTTCTAACTACTCCTTACACGATCCATTCTTTTTAACAACTATGTTATCCCAACAGATGACAGACGTATTATGAGATAGCTAGTTGGTACACAATGTTCTTTGTACAAACACAGAGCAAAATGAAAAAGGAAAAAGTGATAGGATTCATTTTTAATTTTGTAAGTTTTGACGTAATGATTTCTTATAAAAGCAGTAAATAGTTGCTGTAGAGAAATTATAGGTATGAAGTTTGCAAATTTAAAGTAAGGTAGGCTAACTCTAACTGGCAAGTACATTCCTTGATACTCATTAAATATAGACTTATATATAAATATTTTTAAACTATGAGGGAGAAAAAAGGGAGAAATTCTAGACCAGGTCTTCGCCAAAAATAATATCACTCAATCTGAAAGTGATTCCCTGCCAAGGCTGAGAAACCCTATTGCATTCAGTGTCTAAGTTTGCCAGCAACTGGTTGAATAAGAAAGGACAGGACTTAGCAGTTCAGTAACCGTCCAAAGATTGAATTAGAATCTAGTTCTTCTAACAGCTAGACCTATTATTTCTACTGTAATAAATATGAATTTTGAATTTTCATATCATGTACATTACAACATAACAATGAGCAAAAGCATGTTGACTACCCCTGTAGACAAAACTAGTTCATCGTAAACACATACTCTCTCGAATAGGTCATATCCTCAGATTGTTTAAGATGACATCATCTTTTTGTTCTTCGGATTCATTTTTCTTGTGCTAAAATTTCATGCCATCTTTTTCCAAATTCTTTTACCTTTCTGCAAAGAAGGTTGCAGCTGCAACTGCATAAATTACTTCTAAAAGGTCACCTAAGTACATACAGAAGAACAGTGTGAGACCTTTTTATTTGCACTGAAGACACATTTCAAAGTAACCTTCCTAGGACTGAGTTTGTCAATTTATAAAGTATAAACACTGGATACTTACCAAACAAAGATCTTTCTTCTTCTTCTTTCAATCTCTCAACACAACTCTTTGTCTTTTTATATGCGGTTTTATCATTGAGCAACTCCTCTCTGAAAGGGGCAGTGTCTATTCAGAGAAAGCCACACCCACAGGGTTATGTCACCAAGAGGTTCATGTTAGGAGCGAAAACAAGTTCCCCTCTTATCTCTAAACTCCTGGGTAAAGGTAATATATTCCTTATCAAAGACTGCTATTAAAAGATTACAGGGAACAAATGAACTATGTGATTCAGTCAGGGATGACTTTTACCTCATTTTTAATTTAATTAATTTTGTTATTGACTTTTTTTTATTTGGGGAGATCACATATGGCTGTGCTCAGGGCTTACTCGTAGCTCTGTGCTCAGATGACTCATGGTTGGGAAGCGCTTTCCCCACGTTTCCATACAGGAAAGGGAAGCAGGGAAGCGCTTTCCCCACGTTTCCATACTTCCAGCTCCGGGGATGGCTTTTGGAAGAAAATTCATTTGAGGCTTCTTCTTCTTTTTTTAAGGCATCGTGATTTACAATGAGGTTAATAAATGCACCTTCCCCCCAACCCCCAGCCCTATCCAACCACAGGAAGCTCAGTTCTGTAGATGGTTCTCAAGGTCTGTTGCCTTTGGCCACTTGGGTGTTTTGTTCATTTCTTGCTTTGTTTTTGGACCACATCCAGCTGTGCTCAGGGCTTAGTCCTGGCTGTGCACACAGAGATCTGCCCTGGTGGGGCTCAAGGGACCACTTGGAGGGCCGGGGATGGAACCTGGCTCAGCTGCCTCCCTGGGCAGCGTGGCCTCAGCCCTGGACCCCTGAGACCCCAGCCCTGGAGGCTCTGCCCTTAGCAGAAGCCCAGCCCACCTCCCCCCCTCCTGACTCTGCCCGGGGCTGGGGAGTCAGCACTGGCGTGGCTCCAAGCTCACGGCCTGGACATTGCAGGGCTGGGTGCCCACAACAGTCTTTGGCAGCCAGATACTGCGGGAAAGGACTTTCCTCTCTGCCACTTCTCCTTCTTCATGCATTCTCTTCTCTCTGCTGTCTCTCCTAACCTCTTCCTTACAGCCTCACCAGTCCTGAGAGGACCATTCAAAGTCTCCATTTCTCCTAAGGCCGCTCTCTCTCTCTCTCTCTCTCTCTCTCTCTCTCTCTCTCTCTCTCTCTCTCTCTCTCTCTCTCT
>JAOXYA010234029.1:0-19798 GCA_028565675.1 Sorex palustris | reverse complement strand
AGGCTTCCAACTGTGGACCAATCCTCCTGGCCCTTGTTTCTACTGTCCTTGGGTACTAATCTCTATTGTTTTTTTTAATATCCCACAAATGAGTGCAACCATTCTGTGCCTGTCTCTCTTCTCAGTTTATTCAGAATGATACTCTGCATTTCCATTTATAAGCAAACTTCATGACTTCATTTTTCCTGGTGACTGTGTAGTGTTCCACTGTGTAGATGTGCCATAGTTTCCTTATCCAGTTGTGTGTTCTTGGGCATTCGTGTTGATTCCAGATTCTGGCTATTGTGAATAGTGCTCACTGCAGTGAACATAGAAGTGCAGATATTTCCCAGAAGTGGTATTGCTGGGTCATATGGAAGCTCAATTCCTAGTTTTTGAGGATTACCCATACTGTTTTCCAAAAAGGCTAGACCAGTTGGCAATTCCCATCAACACTTAATGAAAGTCCCTTTCTCCCTACACTTGTGTAAGCACTGGTTGTTTTTGTTCTTTATGATATGTGCCAATCTCTGTAGTGTGAGATGATATCTATTGTTTTGATTTGCATCTCCCTGATGATTAGTGATATAGATAGTGTTTTTTCATATGCCTTTTGCCCATTTGTATTTTTTCTTTGAGGAAGTTTCTGTTCATTTCTCCTATTTTTTGACAGGGTATATCTTTTGTTTTGTTTTTCTTGTATAGTGCCTTATGTATCTTTGATATTAACTCCTTATATTTCTAATGAATCAAATTCACTATTTTTTCTGGGGATAAGCCCCATATGATCTCTGAAATCCAAATTCAGGGTAAGAGGTCATGTAAAATAGTTGTCTAATCAACTTGGAGAGAAAATAGCAGTGGTACTGGAGGCCACCTGACAAAAACGTGGAGATTGTGGTAACAAAGAGGTGATGGTAGTGGATATTGAAGGGTGGAGGCAATGGAAGTGATGGTAGTACAGTGGTGATGATGGAGGTGGTGTTGGTGATGGTGGAAATAGAGATGGCTGGTGGTAATGAGAGAATTGGTGATGGGAATAGCAGTGATGAGGAAACTCACAGGAAGATACTGGTAGTGATAAAGATGCTAGTGGCAATGTGAGAATGTTGAAGGTGATAAATGATGGTAATAATGGAGGTGATAAAGGTGCTAATGGTAATGGAGTGATTGGTGAGGGTGATGGTAGTGCAGCTAGTGGTGAAGATGGGAGTGGTTGTGGAAGGTGGAGATGGTGTTGGACGAATGAGGGAGAGTGGAAGGAAGGATCGTGAGGATGGGAGTAGTGTTATAGCACAGGTCGGTGGCATTCAAGTCCTCTAGCAAGGCACCAGTAGAGAGAGAGGAGCTCTTCTCTTTCCTGTCAATACTCACAGAACTTGAGTATGGGAAGTTTCTGTGTTCTGTTTCTGGCACTGGATCCCAACACACCAATTCCCCATGAAACACACAAATATTCCTCATTCTAATTTGAAATTCCTATCCATAGAGCTGGCTGAAACAACCCAGAAATATTTTTCCAATATCACTGCCAAAAAAAAATCATCAAATTCCTAGGCACTCTGGACTTGAAGAGTTGAAAGTAAAGAGCAATGGTCTAACCAAGCGGTGTAAATAAGGTGCTGGGGGTATTAAGAACCTCCCTTCAGGGGCTGGAGCAATAGCACAGCGGGGAGAACGTTTGCTTTGCACACGGCCAATTCGGGTTCAATTCCCAGCATCCCATATGGTCCCCTGAGCACCGACAGGAGTAATTCCTGAATGCATGAGCCAGGAGTAACTCCTGTGCATTGCCGGGTGTGACCCAAAAAGAAAAAAAAGCTTGTTTTATGAAGGTAAAGATTAGCATTTATGTACATAGGCATTGTACATATGTACATAAAAACATCCCTTCATAAAAACATCTCTTCCCCCATAATCATCAGCTTTTGACTAAGAGTCCAGGATCTGTGGGATTGTGAGGGCGATCCTCAGCATCCCATAGAGAGCACCACCAGGAGTGATTCCTGAGTGCAGAGTCAGGAGAAACCTCTAAGCACTGCCCGGTGTGACCTAAAAAGCCAAACGCAAACAAGCAATCAAAACACAGAAAGTGTGAAGAATCAGGCACTGGAGCAACAGCACAGCGGGGAGAGCACTTGCCTTGCGCACCCAGCGGGGTTCGATCCCCGGCATCCTGTGGTCCTCTGAGCACACCCGGGAGTGACCCCTGACTGCAGAGCCCAGAGTGGCCCCTAAACAAAACAAAATTAAAGGAGAAAAGAAAAAGAAGGGTGGATTGAGCTGGGCAGAGCAGTGCAGGCCGATAAGGTTGGGGTTTGCTGAAGCCGGCATGGCCTAACGGGTGTGGGGCAGCACCAAGAGCCTGGGGCCAGGGCCGGGGCCAGGGAGAGTCGCCCGCCTGGGGGAGGTGTGGCCCTCCAGGGGCCCCACTCAGACGCAGGCGGGTCAGGAGCTGGGTGGCGCCTGGTGGGGGCGGGAGGCACGTGGTGCCACCGAGGACCTTCGAAGTGGGATACTGGGTGTCCCCAAACCCTCCTGCGGAAATGGGGGTCCCCACGTCCAGCCCCCAGCCCAGAGAGAGAGAAAGAGGGAGAGGGAGAGGGAGAGAGAGAGAGAGAGAGAGAGAGAGAGAGAACGCAAGTGCGCTGTGCAGGTCAGGGGCACACAGACCCCCCAGAGGCCCCGTACATGACACAGCTGGACCTCGGGGACCGGTGGGGGGTGCCTGGGGGGCCGGGCAGCAGCCCCTTAACCTACAACCCCACATTCTGGTGGGGTCGCAGGCGGCGAGGCCCGGGCGGGGCTGGGGTCCACAGTGCGGGGGTGGGGGGTGGGTTGTGTTGCTGTTTCATCTGTAAATAGGGGACAGGAAGACCCCTCTGGGCGGGAGGGAGGACGGCAGCAGAGAGCTGAGAAAGAACATTCTAGCATTCTAGGCTGGGCGGGGAGCACCAGGGCAGGTTGTGGAGTTGGGCATGGGTGGGGTGCAGATGGGGAGACCCCAAGACCCCCGTCTTCCCGGGCCGATGGGCCTGCTAAGGGGGTGGACGTGGCCGGGAACAGCAAGCAGAAGGCAGGTCCCGGGGTGAGGTGGCCCCCAGGGAGGCTGGACGCAGCCCGAGGGTGCAGAGCCGGGGCAGGCCCATGTGACTCAGGGCGCCCTTCACTCGGCCGCCTCCCAGTCTGGGCGGGGGCCAGGGCACCTGCAGAGCCAGCAGCCACCCCCCCTCGGCCGCCCGCCCGGCGTGGGTGTTCCAGCCCGGGTGAGAGGCACCTTTGGGCCCGTTCACAGCGCTGCTCCCCGAGGCGGAGCGCCCCAGGACCTGGCACCGCCCAGCCGGCTGTCCTCCTGCGGGCCCTGTCAGGGCACAGAGGGATCCTGTAAAAAGGGCACCCCCGCCTCCCCGTGCCAGCCGGCGGGCACTCTTCCTGCTGCCCGGCGGGACCGACCTGGGCGCCTCGCCCGCGCCCCCTGCTGGCCAGGCCCGCCAGTGTGGCGAGGATGCCCGGAACCATCCAGAACCACGCGCCTTTCCTGCCCTGAGGTCTGTGTGTGTGTGTGTGTGTGTGTGTGTGTGTGTGTGTGTGTGTGTGTGTGTGTGCAGCAGCAGGGCAGGACCTTGGGTGGCCCTGGGCGTGGAGGGGAGACAGCCCTGTGGGGCTCCAGGGTTTGGGGGAGTCCGCGGGGGCCCTGGCTCAGGCAGGAGGGGTCAGGGCCGACGAGGAGGGGGACCCTCGCCCGGGCCTCTGTGGTTTGGCCACCGGGCGCTGGGGTCAAAGGCAGCTGGGCCTTGCTGCCCCATCCTGTGTGCCTGAGTCCAGCCGCGCGGCCTCTCTGAGCCGGGCACGCTCCTACTAGGATTCCGGGCCAGAGAGACTGGATGGCTGGGGGAGGGCAATACCTTGCACGCGGCTGACCCAGGCTCAACCCCCAGATGGTCAGACAAGTCCGCCGGGGGGACACTAGAGTGTGGAGCCCGGGGTAGGCCCTGAGCACTGCTGGGTGTGGCCCCCGAACCCAATCAAATAAATCCTCTGGACTCGTGGCTGCGGAGAGGAAGCGACTTGGCGTCTGCAGAACGCCTGGCCAGGGCCTCACGGTCAGCACATGGCCACCGCTCAGCCTCTCGGGTCTGCCTCATGGCAGCCTCAGGGCAGGGTCAGTGCCTGCCACCTGCCACGGCAGTGCCCGCGGCCACACACCCGCCACCTGCCCCACCTGCGACCCCGACTGCCTGCACGTGGGGTCCCCTCTGTCCCGCCCCAACCTGGGCCGAGGCTCCGCTCCCCTGAGGGGTGTCAGGGGTGGGGGTGGGTGACATCGGGGCTCTGAGCCCGGGCACCTTCCCCTGTGGGGGCTCAGGACAGCGCGACTGGCCTGCTGGTGGCTGGTCCCTCCCCGGCCTCTGAGCAGAGCACATGTGTGTGCACGTGTGTGGTCGCCCGCCCACGTGGGGTCTGAGCAGCTGCCACCAAGTCAGGAGGCCACCAGGATCCCACTCTGAGGTGAGACGCAAGGACCAGAGAAAAGGTGAGGTGAGGAAGTGACCGTCCCTCCAAGTGACTGGGGGGCTTAGGGGGCCTCCAGATGCCCCTCCCCGGCCAGGCCCTGAGCTCCCGGGAGAAGAGGCGGTGAGAGATTCGTGTGGAGGTGAGTTAATTCTGCGGCCCCTCATGGGACCCCTGGGGCACAGGTCAGGAGGCCGTGGGGGGGTCGCCCAGGCCAAGGGCTGCAGAGAGGGAAGAGGGGACTGGCGGGGCCATGAGGAGGCCCCGGAAGGGCTGACAATGAGGCTGCGAGCAAAGGGGGCTCCTCCACGACTGCTCCATGATCCCTTCATGATCTCGCTGTGATGGCTCCTTGATCCCTCCACGATCCCTTCTTGATCCTCCATGATCCCTCTATGGTTCCCCCATGATCCCCCTGTGATCCCGCTGTGATCCCTTGTGATGTCTCTGTTATCCCACTGAGATCTCTCCACGATCCCTCTGTGATCTCCCATGATCCTCCACAATCCCCCCATGATCCCTCAGTGATCCCCCATGATCCTTCTGTGATCCTTCCGTGGTCCCTCCGTGGTCCCTCCATGGTTGCTCCCTGGCGATGGGGGTCTCTGATTCTCCTGGTCTTGTCTCTGACCGTGACACTGTGTCAGGGCCCACGTCTTTATGTGAGGGGCCTGGAGTCCAGCCCCTCCCCAGCTCCTCTTCCCAAGGAGCCGTCCAAGGGGTGGGGTCCAGGCTGCTGATCAGGCTCCTCCGTCTCTCGGGGTCCCTGCGGGCCTCCCACTGCCCGTTCCCACCTGCAGGCGCTGAGACCAGGTCCCCGGCTGATGCCTCCATCCGGCCCTCGGGCCCTTGGAGACGCTCATTAGCTGCTCCCCCAAGGCCGGCCTTCCCGTTACTGGCCTGCTTGTCTGTGCATCGAACAAGCCACCTCCTCTTCCACCCTCTCCCCTGCCACCCCTTTCCCCACCCCACGGTGGTCGTGTGGCCCTGAGATTCCTGGCCAGTCCCCTGCACCTGTCCAGAGCCTGACTAGCTCAGTCAGACTCACTGAGGACTCGGCTCCAACTGTGTTTCCTGGGTCTTAACCCACTGACCCTGAGCTGCACATGGGCAGCCCAGGAATCTGCATTCCACAGGGGCCGGGAGTGACCAGAGGGGCTGTCGGGCTGGGGCACCGCAGGGGCTCCCAAATGGGGCTGCTCCCTGGAATCTTCTGGAAGCTTTCAGGTTCTAGCTCTGTTTGGATCCCCACCATCCTCAATTAACGGGCGGGCAGGAGGAACCTGCCGCCCCGCCAGGGTCCGGATGAGGGGGCGCAGAGAGGGAGAGCAGCCTCTCTCCTGCTGTGTGTCCTCGGGGAGGCGCCTCGACATCTCTGGGCTGCAACATCCCCGTTCTGGAACGTGAGCCACGATGCCCACGGTGGATGAGGGAGCGGCAGGGCGAGGGGACAAACCTTTGAAGTGACCAGCACATAGTAGGGCCCAGAGGGGACGATGCAGGACTCGCCGTCAGCAGCACCCTTGGGGGCTCGTTGCAAAGCCAGGCCTGCGTGGGCCTGGACACCTTGTTCAGAGACGCCAGTCGCCAGCCCGAGGTGGACACGGGGAGAGCAAGGCGGGGCCGTGGGGGACGGACACTTCTTAGGGGGGCTGCCCTGCACGTTCCTGGGTGTTAAGACCCTCCCTCCCGTCGCTGTGGTAACCCACAGGGTCCCCTGGGGCCGAGGGTGGGGTGGGCATGGCGCGGCGTGAGCGAGTGGCTGGCAGCCCAGGCGTCCACGCGCGGGTCCGTGTGCGCGTCTGGGGGCAGAGGAGCTGGGTGGGGGTCCTCCGGAGGCGAGAGGCTGAGGCCGGGGTGTGCCCGGGTGCCGAGAACAAGGCGGCTTTGAGGCCGGTGCCAGCGCTGCTGTTTGCCCGGCGCCGGGTGGGGCGGGCGGGCTGGTTCGTGTGCCGACACGCCGCGGCTGAGCTCACGGCGGTGGTGGGAGCTGCCTTTGAAGGGAAGCGACCCGGGACGGCAGCACCAAACAAACACGCCCCTGAGCGAGGCCCGGAACTGCCCGTCTAAACCTCGAGGGGCGGGGGCCGCGCCGTGTGCCCTGCCGGGCCCTTGGCAAACACGCGGGCACGTGGCGGCGGCCCCGGGGCCCGGCACACAGCGTGTCCTTGTGCCCCGCCAAAGCCCAGCCCCGGCCCTGCTGACTCCGAACCTGGAGAGTCACACAGAACTGTCTGTGCTGCTCGGGGGTTTTGCTGGGCTACAGGGCGATGGCGTTAACAGCAGGGCCCGTCCTGCGTTTGTCCCACGCTGGCCCGTTGTCCCCATGCAGGGCCCGGTCAGGCCCCCCGACGCCGCCAGAGCTCAGCAGGAAAGCGGGTGCGGCTCCTCTCTCTGGCTGTGAGTGCAGGGGGCTCGGTCGCACACCCAAGGCCACACGGTGGGGGGGCCCGACAAGCCCTCGCCACCCTCTGCTGAGGGGTCTTTGTGTTTGGTTTCCAAACTCCAAGGAGCGGCTTGGAAACTTTGGAAACTGCCGACAACCTCAGTTGGGACCGACAGAAGCTACGGGTCCTGCCCAGACCCCCCACCCCCATTCAGACCCAGACCCCCCCATTCAGGCCAACTGCACCCCCACAGCCTCCCTCAGGCCCACTGTGTCCCCCTGGCCCTTCCCAGATGCGTGCAGGCCGCTGTGTCCTGGGCGGAGTTCCTCTCCGCCTGCCCAGCCTCTGGCCCTCCTCCATCCCCTCCCTCCTCTCCCGTCCCCTCCCACAAGCCCGCTGATCCCCCAGCCTGGGGCACAGCACATGGTGACCCTAGGAATGTGAGTCCTGGAGGTGGTCCCCAAGGTCCCACACTCCCAGGAGGACGTCTGTGATTCATGGGATCGGTGGGTGCTGGGCTCCCCCCTGGCCCCGGAGCTGTCCGCTGCCACCTGTGACCTTTGGTGGCCACGGCTGCTGGGCCCCAGGTGATGGACAGGCAGACAGCCAAGTTCCTCCTTGAGCTGCCCGTCATGCAGGAGCCGGAATCGGAACCCTGAGCACTGTGCTGGGAGTCGGGGCACCGTCTGCCTTTCAGAAGCGGGACGCCCCTCCAGACCCCGCAAGGTCCCCCCTGCCTCGCCCTGCGCCCACCTCAGCACACCCTTCTGCCCCTCACCCGGGTTGGGAGAGTCTGCGAAGCCCAGGCACAGAAAAGGGGGCTCCCGGAGGTCCTGGGCTCAGCTCCCGGCACCGCCAGGCCCAGGGCAGGGACCGCTGACCCATCCGTGGGTCCGGGCCCCAGGAGACCCCGCAGTGTTGCTGGCCCGTTGCCGTCTGTGCGCTGAGCCCGCGGAGCTGAAGCCTCTTCCGTGGAAGGTTAGTGTGAATGTTTTTGCTCCAGGTTTTGGGAAGGAGGTCGGGAGAAAGGAGAAGTAGCACCCCCAAACTTCAGATTCAAGTTTACCTCCCCAAAGCTTTTTTTTTTTTTAAAGAAATTGTATCTGCGGGGCTGGAGCGATAGCACAGCGGGGAGGGCGTTTGCCTTGCACGTGGCCAACTCAGGTTCGATTCCCAGCATCCCCTAGGGTCCCCCCGAGCACCACCAAAGAGTAATTCCTGGGTGCAAACCAGGAGTAACCCCTATGCACTGCTGGGTGTGACCCAGAAAGAAAAAAAAACTTGTGTCTGCAAATGCTTCCTGACGCACAGGTTGCAGAGTTAGGATGAATTACCCAGGTAGCAGAGGAAGGGGGACCCCGGGTAGGGCCTGGGGGAGCGACTTCAACCGAGTCTCAGAGACCGCCGTGGTTGATTTGGAGATTTTACCAACAAGAGGGACAGGCCGAGGCTCAGAGTGCAGCCGGACCCCGAGACCCACTTCCCAGCTGTGGCCATGGGCTTCCAGAAGGTTCTCTTTACAGGCAGGGGAACTTTGACCTCCACCGGCCACATCCAGCCCTGTCACTGAGCTTCCCAGGTGTCGTCGCTTTAAGGCCAGCCCTGTCCCCCCAGCCCAACTGTCTATCCCCCCAACCAGTTGCCCCCTTACTCTCTGGCCCCCCCAACATCCGCCTCCCCCTGCCTCCCCCCAGGTGATGTCATGGAGAGTAACGGGAAAGGCATTTCGCCTCGCCCGCCGGGGACTGGTCTGCATTAAACACGGCCCCTTCCCTGCGAGCTGTCAAAACAGCCTCCGTCAGCCGGGAGAAAGGTCTCCGCGACGCCACAGACGCCACGTGTAGCCGGGGCGGGGGGTGAGGGTGAGGGGGTGGGGGGCAAGGCCCCACCGGAGGGAGCAGGTGGAGGCCAGGGGGCTCTGAAGCTTTCTGGGGGTCCGTCTTCGGGGTCCCTGTGACTCAGGGGCCTCCTCTGGGGGCTGTCCGGGTCTCGCTGCTGGGTGGCTGACCCCCAATCTTCGCTCCCCAAGCCCTGGAGGAAAAGCAGGGAGTGTGGCTCGACCCAGAGACCCCCGGGGCGGCATGGCCCTTCCCTTCGCCGTGGGATTCCGGAGACTCGAAGCTTCTCGAAGCAGGAAGTCGAAAGCCCGCAAGCTCGCCGCTGGACGTCGGGGATTCCAAGCGTCAGCTCCGCAGAGAGGGCACCGGCCCCCGAAGCCGGGTGGGAAGGTTGGCCCGGGGCCCGGCAGAGCCCCCGGCCAACCTGCATGGGGGCACTGGGGGCCCTCTGAGGTGCCGGCCTCCGGGACGGGGTGCCCGTCTCCTCTCAGAGCCAGCGTGGAGGCGAAACCAGGCACAGTGGTCAGGCGTGGACGCCCGCACCCTCTCGACAGACGCGCCCCAGGTGCCCGCCGCAGCCTGGGTGGTGGGAGCAGGACCCTGGCCCGCCCCCGGGAGCCCCCCTGGCCTGAGCGACGCCCAGGAAGTCCCCATCTCTGCCCGAAGCCGCCAGGATCTTTCCAGAACTGGAGTCAGATGCCGTCTGTCCCCTTGGAATGAGTTCAGCGCTGCTGGCCCCGGATGTGGGTGCCGGGAGGGGAGGGAGCGGGGGGGGGCGGTGCTGCACCCAGCAGGGTCTCAGCTGGTCTGTCAGCCCCTTGCTCAGGCTCCCGTGCTCACAACCCCGCCCTCGGCCCCCCGAGCCAGTCCACCCACCTCCTTCTGCGGAGACCCCCCACCCACGACCCCCAGGAGAGTGAGAGGACTGCCCCCCACCCCAGTCGTGGCTGGGTCCTGGACACACTCCTTGGGGGGGGGCACCTGCCGGGCCGCGGGCCAGATGGGTGCTCGGCCCCTGGACGCCCTCGCCTCATTCCCTGGAGGCGGCATCGCATGTTCCCCCGGAGGGAAGCTCTTCTCTCCCCCTGCGTGTGGGGGTGGCGGTCACCTTCAACAGCTATCAACAGCTCGGCCTGGGCCCGGCTCCCCGCGCCCCTCCCCTCCCCTCCCCCCCCCTCCACGGCCCCCAGTTCACTCTGCGGGAAGCCAGAACAGAGACTGGGGCGTCTCTCCGGGTCTCCGACCCCGTGGCCCTCTCTGGGTCTCTGGTTTTCTCCCCACACCCCCGGGAACGTTTCTCTTCACTGGACGCGGCGTTTGGGGGCTTCTCATGAGCGTTCTCCGGGGGGCCACCCCTCTGGGGCCCCCATGGCCCCTCTCTCCTCTCCCCTCGGGTCCTGGGATGGAGCCTTTGGGGGTAGGGTTGGCATCCCTGGGAGCTGACAGCCCAGAAAAGCCCCCTCTAGCCCTCTAGCGGGCGCGTCTCCGGCCGCTGAAAGGAACCTTCTGGAATGCCATTTTCCACCCGGCGAGACCTTCACCGGCAAGTTCGCATCAAAGGTCGCAGGGCTCAGAGAGCTGGGGGTCGGCCAGAGCCCAGACAAGGGAAGCGTGTCAAAAGCAATTTTCTCCCGGCGCGAGTCTCTGCCAGCGGGCCACGGGCGGGAGCCCCAATGCATTCAAGATGTTTGCTGGGGGCTGTGGGCCGAGCCCTCCAAGGGCTGTGCCCACCCCGTCCCCTCCTCCATCCTCTTCCCAGACCCCTGCAGACCCTCAAGGCCCCGAGGCCTCACTGGACTTTGGCTCCCTGTAATTCACTGTTTTGCTATCTTTTTTTTTTTTTTTTTGGTTTTCACACCAAGCAGTACTCAGGGCTGACTCCTGGTTCAGTGCTCGGGGCCGACACCTGGCGTGGTACTCAAAGCTGACTCCTGGGTTGGTGCTTGAGACTCACTCTTGGATCTGTGCTCGGGGCTGACTCCTGGCTCTGTGCTCAGGGCTGACTCCTGGCTCAGTGCTCGGGGCTGACTCCTGGCTTGGTGCTCAGGGCTGACTCCTGGCTCTGTGCTCAGAACTGACTCCCGGCTTGGTGCTTGGGGCTCTCCTGGCAGTGCCTGGGATCACATGGATGAGCTCCCTCCGCTGTGCTCTTGGTCCCTCCCCATCACTGATTCACTGACTTCAGGCGTGGCAGGTCACAGGTGCAAAGCCCAGGCCATAGACACGGGGCATTTTCCCGTGGCCCCTTCCTCACCGGGCCCAGAGCCGTCACCCGAAGTGCCCCCAGGTCCCTTCTGGGGCAAGGCTCCTTGTGGCCACGACAACGGACAATGTTTCTATTTGCCACCACAGATGTGCCCAAGAAGCCCTCCCTCCCCCGGACCCCCAACCCAGAGCCTGGACCGGGTCAGCCTGAGACCTGGTCATCCCTGAGACCAGGTCAGCCCTGCCTGCGGGTGGGCGACAGGCTCTGGCCGGGGGTTCCTGCCTCTCCAGCCGGGCCCCACACAGAGAACGTGTCTATCACAGAGAACGCCGGCAGTCGGGGCACCTCTGGGGGTTCTGGCGTCCACTCCCAGGAAATCCGCCGTGAACTCTCCGTGGACTGTCCGGGCGTGGAAGCAGAAACTTCCAGAAAGGCCTGGTGGAATCGCACGGGGGCTGTGAGCAGGGCACCCGGTTTGACTCTGGCATCACACACACGGTCCCCTGAGACTGAGCTGGGAGTGGTCCCTGCGCCTCTGGGTGTGGCCCAAACTCTCCCTGCCCAAGCCAGTGGAGGAGGGGGTGAGATGGATCAGCAGGACCCTGGGACCCTACGACTGCTCCCTCCGGAGACCCCCAAGATGCGGGGAGGAGGAGGTGGGGGAGAAGGAAAAGAAAGTTGGTGGATGCAGGAAGCACCAGGTGTGGGCGCCCCTCTGAATCTTCCTGGTTCCGCCTCCTGACCCCTTCCTCCAGGAAGCCTTCCCTCCTGACTTCCAGTGGGGCCTGCAGGAAGGGGCTCACTAGACACAGCCCAGCAGTGCTCGGGGCCTGCAGGGGTGCACTGGGCTGGGGCCAGGCCCGGTGCTGGCCATGGAGACGGGGTCAGCGCTGGAGTCAGATGGGGTCAGATGGAGCCTCTCCCCAGGGCCAGCTGTGCATCCCTTCAGGCCACCTCCACCCAGTGAGTCCCCAGACTGGGCGAGCGAGCAGCTTGACAGGGAATAAACCACAGGCAAGGGCGGGTAATGGTTAGAGACATTAGCGCCTCGGAAAAATATTACATTTGCAAATGGGAAGTGTCACTGCTTTCTCTCCCCTGCGGAATGTTATGAAATGCTAATTATCTCCCATCACAACCTCGGTTCACGGAGCGGTTTGATCCCGCGAGGGGAGGGGGCCCCCAGCACCCACCGGCAGGCGGGAATCGCCCGCCCCGCCCGGCACACAGCCTGCGGCTCCGGAGGGGAGGGGCTGAGGCCCAGGGGGGCGGCTGCTTTCCCGGGTGGGGCCAGGCGCCCGGGGCTGGCCGGGAAGGTGGTCTTCCCCGCCCCCAACCCCCACTCCAGCACCACTGCAGACCTGTCAGAGCAGAAGCGAACCTGCCCCCTCTGCCCCGGGGACGCTGCCAGGCTCCTTGCAAGCCGGGTCCTTCCTGGCTGCGCCCACAGGAAGCCCCCCCCCTCAGGGTCCTGCCCCCACCCCCAGGGCGAAAACTCCAACACCTGCGGGGAAGTTTCTCCCCAGAGTTCCCCTGGGGAGGGGCCACGGCATCACCCACTCCTGCTGGCGGGCTGGAGTCCAGATGTGGGAGGGGTCTCTGTTGGCACCCTGATGGATGTGGCAGGAGCAAAGCCACGTCCAATGGGTTCTCCTGGGAGCAAGACAGGACTGACATCACGCAAGCGCTCCTTTTGGACATTCTCCTTCCCGCTGCTTGCTTATTTATTTATTTATTTGTTTATTTTAGGAAAAAAACTCTTGGATGAACCCGATGGTGTGAAGACGGACCCCACGGCGGGGTCGCAGCCGGGTCGTCTGCTCTGCTTGGTGACTCCGAGAGTCTGACACGTGGGAAACCCAAGTCCAGGCGCGGCCGAGACGGAGGAAGTCAGGGTCCCGCCTCCACCCCAGCCCTCACGTCTCTGACTGTCCAAGGAGTCAGCTGTGGGCCAGGGCCTCGGCTCTCGAGAATGACAGACCCCGCGGAAAGCACTCGGCTACTTTATTTTATTTTATTTTTTTGCTTTTTGGGTCACACCCACCCAGCGATGCTCAGGGTTCCTCCTGGCTCTGCACTCAGGAATTACTGCTGGCGGTGCTTGGGGGACCATATGAGATGCTGGGAATCGAACCCGGGTCTGCCGCGTGCAAGGCAAACGCCCTCCCCACTGTGCTATGACTCCAGCCCTCCCCCGCCCCAACACACATGGTTACTTTAGACCCCCAGGGTCCCCCAACTCAGTGTCAGGATGCCGGGTGCCGCGGGCCGGGGTCCGTGTCAGGATTATTGCCGGCACCTCCCGGCCCCAAGGATCTGCTGCTGCTGCTCCCAGACAGGCCTGTGCTGCCCCTTGCTGGCCCCTGGCTCAGCTGACCGCCTTGGTCTCCACCTCTGCAAGTCCCCGGGGGCCTCTAACTGGGCCCAACCCCGCACCTGCCCAGCAGGCAGAGACGAGGATGGTTCCCCTGAGGCGCTGGTTCGGGGGCTTCCCTTGGTCCTTCCTCACCCGCACGACCCTTCTGCCCCCCCCCGCCCCGCCTAGGAGCCTCTGTGCTCTGCTCTGGGTCACCCTTGGGTCCCAGAGGCCTGACAGGTGGGGGGGGTTGGCGACAATCTGGGGTGACCCTCCAGGGCACTTGTCCTTGACCTCCTGGAGCCCAGTGCAAGGCCCTGAGTGTGGGTTTTTCCAGACCCACTTTTGGTCAAAGCTGGAGAGTCCAGGAGGAGGAGGAGGAGGAGGAGGAGGAAGAGGAGGAGGAGGAGAAGAAGGTGAAGGAGGAGGAGGAAGTGATGGAGGTGGAGGAAGAGGAGGCAGGACAAGGAGAAATCCTGGGTTGGATCTCTGAGAGGTTAAGCTAGTCAGAGGTCTCTGTTGGGTGCCCACTACCCACAGGAACATTCACCCCCAGAGCACTCACCTTCCTGGGAGCACTCACCCTCAGGAGCACTCACCTCCCGGGGAGCACCACCTTCAGGAGAACTCAGCCCCAGGAGCATCTACCCTCTGGAACACTCCCTCCAGGTGAGCACTGACCCCTCAGTGCCCTCCCCTCCAGGAGCCCTTATCCCTCAGAGCACTGACCTCGGCGGGAGTTCTGAGGGACTCAGTTTCTCCCTAACAGCCCGCTCTGTGGGCGTGTCTCAGAGTCACCCCTGGTGCATATGGGAAGGTGACAGGTCCATGAAATCTCTCATGTCCCTAGTAGAAGCAGGAGTGCCTCAGGCAGCTGGCCTGCGTGAGCCCTTGGGCATTGCGCAACCAGCCAGAAAGCCGTGGGCCGGGTCCCAGGGTTCCTCAGGGGGCACGCACGCCCCTCCTGCCAAGGGCCCCACCCAGGGAAGCCCAGTGGGGAGAGCCACCCCAGGTTCTGGTTCTGGGACCCCTACACCTGGGCTCGAGCTTCCCAACACTTTGCCCCAACAACCTCACGAAGTCCCGGGACTGGCCTAGTTTTCCCATAGAATGTTCCAGAAGTGGCCACTCCCAACCGTCCAGTGCGTCTGGGTCAGGTAGCTGCACGGAGCCCACCTGTAGCTCTCCCAGGCACGCGCTTGTCCATCTCCTCGAGGTCAAGTTCTCAGGTGGCATTGCTCTGTTGGGGATTATGGGGTCCCCGGCGTCTTGACTGAGGGTGGGGGCTGGAGCGGCCCCCATCAGGGACCCCTGGGAGGGTGTCTCCAGCGACTCGGAGCTGGCCGGAGCCCACCCGCCTTCCCAGCCCAGCTCAGCCGCTCCTCGGAGCAGCCGCCTGGCCTGGTTTCCATGGGGACAGATTCTGAGATTGTCAAGGCAGCCTCAGCACCCCCCCGAGAAGAGACGGGAAAACTCCAGCAACTCCGGAGCTGTTAAGGACGGCGGGTGGCTGGGGGCAGCTGGCAGCTAAGACGAGCCGGGGTGCAGGAAGCGCCTGTCTCAGTCTGCGAAGGAGTTTGGGGAGCACAGCTCGGGAGCTGGGGCCCGAGCTGCAACGTCTGGGGCCCCAACCCATCACAACATGTTACTTTGTTAACGAGTGGGGGGGGCACTCCTGACAGGCGCCAGCAGCCGTGCGCATTTACATTTCTATTTTTAAATGCATTAAGTGTCTCAGTCAAGCAAAGTTTTGAATTTCTACCTTTTTTCCCCCCCCAAAGGTCAGATCTCCTGCTGAGCGGAGGACGGCTGTGATTTACCTGCCTGCTCAGACAGAGCGGCTGTGACGGTCCCTTTTCTCTGCTCCTTTGAGCTCCTCAGAGTGGACCCCCCAGGAGGGAGAGGAACACCCCAAAAGGAGCAGCAGGAAAAGCCCAGGGGAGTTTTCCTCCCGGAGCAACGGGAAAGCGAAGTCAGAGGGAGGAAGGGCACCCACCTCCCCCCCCCACCCCCAGGGCCCTGGGACACTTGTCACACGTTTTCTCCCTTGCCTCTGCCCTGACCATCCTGGGTGGCCACACTGCACCTGGACGCTGAACCTCGGTCACTCTCCTTGCCGCTGGCCCAGGACCTGTGCCAGTGGACTCGGGCCATTGTCGTGGTTCCAACACACAGCAGTGGGATCGCCCAGGTCTTGGGACTCCACGACAACACGTGCAAGTGGCCAGGCCTCATGGGGCCTGAGGAACCCGAGAATATGTGGGCCCAGAACAACAGCACCAGGGGGCGGGCGTCTGCCTCGCACCAGGTTCGATCCCAGCATCCCAGAGGGTCCCCCGAGCACCTCCAGGGCTCATTCCTGAGTGCAGAGCCAGGAGGGACCCCTGAGCTTCCCTGGGTACAGCTGCCCCCAGATTTACCCCAGCTGTGAGGAGCCCTGGAGCGAGAGCACAGCGGGTAGGGCCTTTGCCTTGCATGTGGTCAACCCGGGTTCGATTCCTCCGTCCCTCTCAGAGATCCCAGCAAGCTGCCGAGAGTATCTCGCTCGCACAGCAAAGCCTGTCAAGCTGCCTGTGACGTATCTGATATGCCAAAAACAGTAACAACAAGTCTCACAATGGAGACAGTACTGGTGCCCGCTCAAGCAAATCCATGAACCACGGGAGGACGTGGACAGTGCTACAGTGAGTAGCCCCAAGCACCATCACTGACTGTGACCCAACAACCCCCAAAGCCCCCCATTTCAGGTGAGCACCTGAGAAGACTTGGGATCACGAGTCTCTAGGGAAATGCAAACCCTCCCCACGACCAGCTGCAGGCAGGCGGGGACGACAATATTCCTTCCCAACAACGAATAAGTAAAATATTCTATCACAACGCGGATAAGTGTCAGTCTGGAAATGAAGTGGAGATGCAGATACCCTCAGGGCTGCCGCGAAAGCATCCCGCGAAGCGAAATGAATCGGCGCAGGAAGACAAACAACGGTTTCATTTCCCGACGTGAGCTCTGGGTACGGCCCAGAGCAGAGAGCACTCGGGCCAGAGTCCTGGGGATGAAGGGAAAAGGTTCGCTGTCCACGGGGGCGGGGGGCAGATTTCCATCTGCGGCGGGGCCCGTGTTCAGGAGACAGGCAGCCCTGCCAACGCCATCCGTGCCACTGAATTCAGCAGAAGCGGGGATGTCGTGTGCCTCTGACCACGACACGGGTCTTGAAGCCTGTCCCCGAGAAGTGTCCCGAGAGGAAACTGCTGTGGTTGTTTGCTGTCCCCTTGCCGTCCCAAGACCCAACGGGTCTTGGATGGGTCCTTCCACTGCCGGAAGCTGCAGAGTCCCCAGGGGCCCCTGCTTTGTGATGTTCCACTCGAGTCCGGCCGGGAGAAGAACAAGAGCTCATGGCCAATGTCCGTTCCAGAGCTGACAGCAGGTCCCAGGCAGGGGTAAGGTTTGATTTTTTTTGCTTGACAGCCCCCTTGGGGCTGGCGCCAGAGGGACACCCCCAAACGCAGTCCCTTAATTCATCGTTGGCTACAGGACTTCCCCCGCACCGTTGTTTATGGACAGACCCAAGCGCCAACCTCCACCGGCAGGCGGAAGGGCCCAGCCACACTCTGCAGCCTCGGAAGCTGCGTGGATGAACTGGGCACGGAGCAATGTGGCAGCCCGTCCCCTGCTCCGGGGCGAGGGGGTGGGAGGAGGACACAACCCGGGGGGGAGAACCAAGGGTCACCCCCATCACCAGAGGGGCCTCTAAGTCCCTCACGGTCATACCTGCCCCCGCTCTGACTCTCACACCTGCTCTAAGCACTCGTGAGTGACAGGAAGAGGCTCAGGACAAATCCCGGACGAGCCACTGGCAAACGGTGTGTTAGCAGAGAAGATCGGCCAGAGATGGACGCACCTGGAATAGAATGTTCCAGGGCTGGAGCGATAGCACAGCGGATAGGGTGTTTGCCTTGCACGCGGCCGACCCGGGTTCAATTCCCAGCATCCCATAGGGTCCCCTGAGCACCACCAGGAGTAACTCCTGTGCATGGCAAGGTGTGACCCAAAAAGCAAAAAGCAAAAAAAAAAAAAAAAAATCTAATCATGGAGGACTCTTTTCCTGGACAGTAAAGAGCAATAGCAACAGATTCCCTTAGACCCACAGCAAATTGCTGTCCTTTTTTGTTTGTTTGTTTTTGGGCCACACCTGACAGTACTCGGGACTTACTCCTGGCTCTGAACTCAAGGGATCACGGCCTTTGGGGTGCTGGGGATCAAATCCGTGACAGCTGCATGCAGGGCAAGCAGTCTTCCCACAGCACTATCACTCCAGTTCCTGTAACTTTTCCTTTATTACATTAAAAAATTTGCAAACATTTTGTACTGTCACAGTCTGCTATATTTTAATCTGCCATTAATCTTGGAGACATGGTATAGCTCATTGCTCTTCGACCTTTTTATACCTATCAGGGAAAATCGAATTTATCTGTAGACTAATTGCTAAGACAAAAAATAATGTAGATAGTATTTCATTTACTAATTCCAGTGTAATAAAATTGCAATTTCTAGCTAGTGCAGTATCTGCTGCTGCTCTGCCACTTCTTGATGGGATGGGAAATATTTGGTGAACTCCAGGGGATTTCCACAGGCTAATGTTGAACAGGGGTGTAACTATTACCTCTTTATCACCATAACCTCTGTTAATTCTGCCTTCGTGAAAGTCAGTGTCTTCTGTCTTCTTTCAAATACAGTGTGCATGAAATAGGATGCCAAATATTTTGGCATGTACTCTCCTTTAGTCCAAGTTAGTCTTTTTTTCTCTTATCAAAGGAGAAATCAGTTTTGCCATTATGTCAGAAGTCTGAGAATCTTTGTCAGCATTAATTTACTAGCCTCTTAATTTCCCCTTTCCTAACATACACGGGGTTTGCTTGTTTCTCATTTATCTTTTGTTTAATTGTAAAGCGTTGCCAGCTTTTGCCTTGTTGAATTGCTTGCACATTTGCTCTTTTATGATTGATTGGCCCATCTCACTGAGTTCTCCTGCTACCTTGAAATCCTCTTGTTTTAGAAACATTTATATCAAAATCATTTCTGAGTTGTTCCTTTCCTGACACTTTAGAACTTGGTATGCATCAGTTTGAAATAATTGCTTTTGGAAAGTATGTGCTTTCAAGTCACTACTTAGGGGATGCTTTTCAATTTCATTTTCGTCGAATGTGGGGAATTTTCAGTAATTCTAACAAACACCATCATGCTATTTGCTGACTAACAGTGACAGACTATATTTAGACTGAGGTGTTTATTTTTTAATACCATAAATTTGCTAAAATGTGCACTAATCTAAATATTAATGTTCTGGTTGCTGTCTAGTAAACACAAAAGTGACCTTTTCCTGATTAACTTTTTTTTTAATTGAATCATCGTGAGATACACAGTTGCAAGGTTGACCATGATTGGGTTCAGTCATGCAGTGTTTCAGTACCCATCTTCAACAGTGTACATTTCCCACCGCCAGTTTCCCACCAGCCTCTCAGTTCCCACAGCCCCCAGCCTCCCCTGCTGCCCTGGCTGTGTCACGTCTCTTCTTTCTCTCTTGACCCAGGTGTTTATTAACTGATTTCTTTTCTTTTCTTTTTTTTTCCTGAAAGAGCTTGCTAGTCGACAAGAAAATGTGATAGATAATGTAGGAGTAAATGAGTGTGACTATCCCAGTTGGATACTAATGTTTGAATTTCTTGTAATCACACTTCACGTCTCCTTTTGCTCTCTCTCCTCCCACCCCCACCCATTCTTAACCTATCAACCTTATAAAAGGAGAACACACTAGATTTATTTGGATATACTTTGCTGACCCCTAACCTGGTATCACCCTTGGCAATAAAATTGACAAATGGTAGGGCACATGCAGTTTCAACTTCTCTTAAGTATTACTAAATTGATCTCTCAAATGACTTCACTCACATTTTTTTTTTTTTTGCTTTTTGGGTCACACCCAGCAATGCACAGGGGTCACTCCTGCCTCTGCACTCAGGAGTTACTCCTGGCGGTGCTTGGGGGACCATATGGGATGCTGGGAATCGAACCCGGGTTGGCTGTGTGCAAGGCAAACGCCCTACCCTCTCTGCTATCTCTCCAGTCCCACACACACAGTTTTAAAGTTCCTGTTTGTGCACATCATTCTCTGTTTGGTGTCAGAGATTTTAGAGTTTTCCAGTTCCAGGAGGTGTTAACCAGATAGTGATTTTAATTTATAATACCATTTTACAGTGAGGTTGAGTATTTTTATAACTACATTGTTATTCAATGTTTCTTAAGCATTAAAAAATACTGAGTGTCAACCTATTTAATTCCTATTTGGGATGCATGAGTAAACTAAATAAAAATACCCCATTAGTATGTGGTTATATTACCATGTTTTCAGTGCCTGGGACTGAACCCAGGTCTTTTTTTTTTTTTTTTTATTGAATCACTGTGGGAAAAGTTACAAAGCTTTCAGGTTTAGGTCTCAGTCATGCAAATATCAAACACCTTTCC